>JACAZH010000062.1:0-290522 GCA_014462675.1 Mycena sanguinolenta | reverse complement strand
AAAACTTACCCGCGATGTTATTGTTACCTGCGACGACATCCACACGTGCCGAACAATAGGTCAAATTTTGCAGACCTGTTTCACAGTCGCCTCCTTGTGCACTTGGGTCACACTACATCCAAATGTGCCACCGCGACGACTACCTCCGTCCTCCCGCCTCGGGTGGTGCTGGCACCAAATTCCTTGGGAAGAAATTCCCATGATATTTCTTGCGTTAATCGCACCGGAGGCAATATTTGCCCTCGCCCCTTCGACAGTATGGTGCCGCTCGATACTTTCATCAAAGTGGGAGTGCATTACCTTCACTCGTGGAATTACGACTGAAGGCACGTACGTAGCACACGAACTCTCAATGACACACGGATTCTTCATCGTCATGGGTGGTTTCGTCACGAAAGACGGAAATCATCCTATTACGACTACATCACTGGCGACCCAATACAAAAGCAGCATCGAGGCAGTGAGGGACGAGGAAATCGCTGACAAGAGCAAAAGCGACCTTCTGGCGAAAGCCCTCACTGTGGTCCAACTATTTTTTTTCATTGGGGTGTACGGTGTGCGTGTCAAAGAAGGGCTTCAGATCTCAGCGCTTGAGACAAGCACACTCGGGTTGGCGGTGATTCAATGTCTGACTGGGTTTTTTTGGCTTAAAAAGCCGCAACGAGTCGGTCAGGCAATCGCTATTGATTTCGTGAGTTCTGGTATCGTGATCAGCTTAGCAGCTGAAACACAGTAGGGTCACCCGTCTTGTCCCGAGAGTAAATCAACATCTGACGATACTCCCAACCAAAACTCGGAAAGAGGGCAAAATGATACAACAACTCTTCCTGGCCCTTTCAGAGCGGGAGGACACACCAATCAGGCTGAGTCCTGGTGTCTAACCGCCGTCAGGAAAGCTCTGAACGGCGCGATGTTCGGGCGTTACGATTTCGATCCCATGGCCGCGTCTTGCGTCCCCCGATTTTGGTCTGGAGACATCGAGCATAACCTCCATCTATTCTGGCAGCTCCTATGTGCGGTTTTGCTTGGCGGTGTACATCTCTTGGCATGGTCCACAAAGTCTACGTTCTTCCCCTCATTCATCGAGATGTGGCTATGGAGGATCTGCGCATTGATCCTCGCGGCCTCTCCAATCCTCTGCGTCCTTCTCCTGTTGATCAAAAATTGCTTTAACACTGGGAGTGACAGCCTGAGGGCGCTCTTCGCATGCTTGCCCTATGGCATTGCGGCACTATACCTGATTGCGCGCGCAACTCTCCTGATTCTTTCCTTCACCACTTTACGCGGCGCGCCGACAGGAATATTGATCGACGTCAACTGGAGATTTTAGATTATGTCGCACGAATACCAAAGGACTCGGAGATGGCAATGCGTCAACTGGAGATTTTAGATTATGTCGCACGAATACCAAAGGACTCGGAGATGGCAATGGACCCACGGAGTAGCAGCCTGAACCTTCCCTTGAAGGAACCTAAGGGAATCCTTGCCCCCCAATTACTGGAGAGATATAGTACCATACTACTGTACTATTTCGCTTAATTGAAATATCGCGTGTCACTATCAACGAGAGAATTTTCGGTAAGTTAGGTGAGACAGAATATGGAAAAGCAGAGAAAAAAAGATGGTACATCGACCCTGGATAGAAGCTTGAGTCAACGCCAACATCTCGATATCATACTCAAATTTGCAACCAATTGTCGACATAATCCAAAAAACTGTCGGTTGGTGCGCATGAGGGAAATATCACAATCCCTCAACGTTAGCTTGACAATTTTTTTTGCTAAAAATACCGAGTAAAAATTCCAAAAATTGTGAAGCTCTGATAGTAATACCACAGTATTCGGGCGTGATAGCCCTGTGACAAACACCTGGCACGCGGCCATCCACAAGGTCTGTCGCCATGTGTCCCGCATTCAAGAAACGATAATAAGTACATACTCACATCGACCGGTGTTTTGCGATCGGGTTTCAGAATTTACCTGGCGCCCAAAGAATAGGTGTCATCCATTGTCAGCGCTTACAATGACCCTGCCAGGGATCAGTCTCCGAATGATTTACTATTCTTGAGCCATAGACGCACAGCTGTCGAGGGCGGGATGGCGATCAGCATCGCGTGTCGAAATGTTGATCTGACGGCTAGCAGTTAAAGGTATCATCAATCCCTTCGTCTGGAAAGGACTTTCTATTGGCTTACCTCAGCCCAAACAGAATGGTACTGCCTTTGCGGGGAGTGGTTGTGTTATATGTGTGACTCACATCGGATGCGCAGTGCATGCAGGATGAGCTGTGCGAACTGCGAACCTGAGGCGCTTCTCCGGTGTGGCTTTACCACCGGCATTTATTGCAACGATGAGGTTGGCCGCCGACATATAAGCCCTATCTTGGTGATACCTGAATCTGTATGCCTCCTCCTGCGCCCCACAGGTCTATCGACGACAAACCTCAGGCGGTAGATATGTCGATTAATGGTCGATTTGCGGCGCCGCAGGCAAAATCATACCCCGGTCGTATGAAGAGTCCCACCCTCGCCACCGATGGGGTTGTGAGGACGGAAGGAGACTCAAGTCACCAGATCAATGCAGACAGTGAAATGGCACGCTGTGAATATTATGTTAATCAACATCCAGCGCTGACAGTCGGCTTCAAATGTAGTCCCCTACCTGCAGTAACCCCACCGACACCAGCGCAAGCCATGTGACACAAAACGAGGCGCGTAAATTAGTGGCTGAGCGTGTGGTCGATGATACAGTATGTCTCTGCGATTATGAGACTCTGTGGGTGGCGACCTGAAGCCCAGGTTACAGGTCACAAACGCCAGGGTCACCACACCCGCTGGCAATGTAACTTTGCCGGATTATACGGCGACTCCCGCGGACGTGAATAAAAATACACTTTATAAATGGATTTGGGCGCACTGCGAGCGTGGACGGACATTCTTCAACAATTTAACTGGATTTGTGCGGTGGGTCGAGGAGGGTTGGACAAAACTTGCCGAGGAGATCGCCAATTTTTGAGAATTATCTTTTTTCCCCGTCTTGTATGCAAATTTGACGCACCTGTATATAGTCCATGTAGTGCAGAAAGGCGGTCGGTCACTACCCCGAACTCCCGATTAATCCGAGAATTAAAAATTGGCGTTGAGCAGACGTCTAAATAGAAGAGAAGCAGTCATGAAACGCAATTAATCATTCGAACTTGGCCTGTGGTGTACGCCGAGCGGAGTCGTGTTGAAAGTCCACAAGGGAAACTTCGTATTGGGGATGTGGACGGTGCGAGGGATGGGAGAGGGGCGGTTGGTAAAGCGCAGTTCTGCGAGACAGCAAAATGGTCAGCAAACAAAAAAAAGAGTAAGACGCCACCCTTGGGAAGGCAAAAATAACTCAAACATGACGAATCAGGGTCGCGCAGATGTCTGAAAATTCAACACCACACGGTGAAAAGAATCTTCCGCGGTGAGAGCACCGTCCAATAACCGCTCTCGCAAACCTGTATCTCCGCGGGTGGCGCTCACAAGCCCTGTACGCCGGACGAATTCTAAAATTGCCCCCAGTCCGCGGATTTCCCGCCTAGAGGCAGTTTCCAAGGTCAATATACATTCTTTGTAGAATGCGTACGCTCCAGCGATACCGCTCCAAGTCTTTTCGGAGGAAGAGGAACATTCCGCTATGAACTGACGTGTCCAAAAACGGTGATTGCAAAGTGCGGACGAGGCACAGACTCCCCACTGCGTGTCGCGCCCACTGAACAGCAAGAAACTGTCCAGAAGAGCACAAAATATCGGGCACGAAAGAATACAAATCGAATTCGTACTCACCAACACCGAATAGTCGCGCAGGATGTACCCTGAGCGTTTGTCGGACATCCGGTTCTTGCCTAAGCATGCATCGGGGTCCAAAACAGCGGAGGAAAAGCAACTTTCTCTCTTTGCATGCGAACAGTGCTATTGCTGTACTTCCATTGGGGATCAATTGGTCTTCGAGAGTCCACAGTGCTAGCCAAGGTCGATCTTCAGGAATTGGGAAGGGTGCAACCAATCTGGGAGATTCGTAGCTTGAAAATTAAATCAGGATCTAGATGAGGGAAACGAGGACAGTACCAATGTGCTCCAGTACAAAACTCGGCACTTACATAGTTCCGAGGAATATATTTTGGATGAGTGTGCGAAGCAGAAGTGCTGCCGATTTCAGAGTCCAGGCGGGAGGCGCGACTTGTATGGGAAAAAGCCATTCAAAGCGGAGGAGGACTGAGGTTCCAAGGCTGGTCGTTGTTGTCCAGAAACATTTGGGTTGAGGCCCAACACAGAACAGATCCAGTCGGTAGCCGAAGTTTTGTGACGGTAATGGCTCTCAACGTGCGACGCCGGAAGTTCTGCCTTCGAGTCAACAGAGATTCAACGAAAAAGAACTGAAAAAGCATCAAGATAACGGGGATGGAGTTTTGCGGGGTCGAGGTGTGTAGAGGGAAGCTTGTCGGGAGCACAGCCATAAGTTCAGGCACGGCTGCCGATAGCCCGATTGCTCCCGAATCCCGATGGTCTTGACGGTTGCTTGATGGCGACCTCAGATCGTCAGTGACCTCTTGTTTTTCCCTCTTGCTTTCCCTTCCCACCATCGATGAATCTCCAACCCCATTCCAAACCAGAATCCACTGTTGTGTCCACGACGAACAACGCGTACATATTTCCCCCATACAGTACCGAAGTGGATCTCACGGCACTTGATTCAGATTCGCTGGCACCTTTTTTCCCTCAGGCCACTGCATTCAATATATCTGGCGGCATATTCACCAGCAATGTATACAATTCTCCGCCGGAACAACCGTCCGGTAAATCTTGTCTCCTTGCATCGAATTCAGTGCTCACTGGCGACAACCAGCATTTCGGACCGTTCTGCTAGGAGATATAAAGCTGATCAAAGAATTCAAAGAAATGCGCTCTAGTCCTCAATCTAGTCTCGTGGGTCGCCGGGCCCCAGGAGCGAGTGTTCGACGAGTGTACATGGCTAAGCTCGAGGGTCGCCAATCTGGCCACATGACTGTCGCCATGTATGAGGGAGATGGCGCAGAAGAAGTGGGTACTACGTTTCTTAGAATTTTCTTTTTCAATAATCGTCACAGGCATGGAACCAGCATCTCGCAAAATATGAGGCAATTCGGTGGCTGGCAACAATTTCTTTTGTACGGCTGGTGTTCTAATAAATAAATAATCTCGCAGGCATCCCAATATCATGCAGCTTTACGGATTGGTGAGCAACAGGAGGCTTCGTGGGATGGTCTTTCATGACGGTGCGGGTCCCGATTTTAATCTGGTGCTGATCTTTGTCTGATATTGTGAATAGAACTAATTCCCTACGGACAATTTCTCCGCCGTTTTCAACACTCGCCTATCTTGAGTGCATACATCGTTGGTTATTGTGTACGTCCCATTTGCTGTCGTCGCTCTCCTTGGTACTTACCCAGCCAATCATCCACCAAGAATACGGAATTCTGGGTAAAGGCTCATGTCGCCGAATGTCCCGTATCTGATTTTACCATTTGCAGGAGGCTACCGGATATATTTCCAATGTATTTCCGAAATTTCCGATAGTGATAGGTTTTCCTTGTCTCTCCGTCTTTCTGGCCTGACGAGTGGTCAAAGGACTATGACGACTTGCCAGTATGGATACGACCTTCAACAGGCGAGCTCTGTCTCGACCTCGTCCAGGGAGGACAAACGAGCTTCAAACTTCCTTGGTGGGAAGCAGACGTACCTCGCTTGGAGAACGTATCATTGGATGCTCCTGACTCAGAGGACATGATCATTTCAAGCTTGAGCGAAGACCAATATCACAAGCTCTGTTTTCGGGTTCCGATTGCCCAGTTTCGTTGGTTTCAGGTTTCTACCGAACTCCCCGTTGGACTGGGGGTTTTCCGGAGGGATCCTCACCGTGGGACCTGTGTGAGGATCACGGAGCCTCTGGTTCTTCCCGATGGAGACCGTCATTGGCACAATTATGAGGGAGCTCCAGGTGAAGTTTTGACAACGTCGTGGATTCGGTGAGTACTTTTCCTGCGCTGCTTTTCGTTCCTCTGAGATTGTTTTCAAAGGTATGATTCCCGCTGTGCTCTTCAGCTTGAATCACACCTCTTGTTCTCGTCATACGAAATCCCGACGGCCTGGCTAGCCCAGGCGAACTCAATTTTTGCGGAGCTTCAGGAATTTGAACACGTCGAAGAATATGGTGCGACTTTGGAAATACCACGGTCGGTGCCAGATGTCTGATGTTCAATTGACCAAAACAGTCTGCGTCGAAGAAGTTCGGTTCACCCTTCGAATAACTGCCGACCGCGATATCCCAGATGGCTATTTATTCGTTTGTCCTTTCCAGGATTTCCGCACTGGCACCGAGCCCCATGCGACTGTATATCAATGGCCGGCCTGTCCAGCGTATTGGTCCCTCGACCCATCTGGCGCTGATCGCCTCAGCACGGAGGATGCCAAAATCCTCGGATTTCCCCCAATTCACATCGAAACTCTCGTGATTGGGAGGTCTTGGGATCGCAGCGTTTATAGTGGGCTGCGACGATTCCACGAAAGCAAGAGACTCGATCCAGAGAGTCGGGAGCTTGCGAGGCAACTGGGTTACCCGTTGTATGAGGTGTTGCGGGATCTGGGTTCAGAGGTGCCGTTTCCGGTTCATAAAGGTCAGTGAAGTTCATCTGGACGGTTTCTTTATTGTCTATTTTTACTGATATATATATTGGATACTAGTGGCTGGGTGGTGGTTTTCATGTCAGGAGAAGGATCTCGTATTTTGTCGACAGTTGGGCCACTACTTGTAGCGATATGCCAATTTTCTCTTACCTGAGTAAAACCAATTGAACCCGTGCGGTGTACTCCTGTATAGGGCTTCAGGAATCAGGTAGTTTGAACTTACGCACGAAATCCAACTGAAGCACAAAGAAATAAATATTTTTGAGAAGGGAAAGCGGCGAACAGCTATTTGGGCTTCGACGCACAAAGCAACGCTGGAATTCGAATTTGAACTCTTGACATTAATATTGACGATAACCATACCGCGCATCAAGTAGCGGCACCGTACTCGGCGCAGCGGATATGGATATGGACGGGGGCATATCTTCACGCACGCGGATCTTGGTCGAATAAGATCCTCTGCATCGGCAATATGCAGCTGCGCGTCCAGGACGACAAGTACGTTCGGACAATATGCTTCGTTGCGGTACCATGCAAGATGCGAGACAGGACCGCGAAGCTAGGCTTGTCCGAGATTCTGAACTTGAAGGCACGCAGGCCTCAGAGTCAAGGTGGCGGATCCCCGCCGGAGCGTTTCGGGATCGGCGGAGTGGATCTTACTCTTGGTATTGGACTCGGGTTCGGGCGTGAGCTTATCATGCCCCCTACATGGCTCGGAAGTTTCATGCGCGGCTCGGACTTGGGCTCGGGCGCGGAGGGCGGTGCAGGGTACGATAGGGCGGAGAGGTTGGAATGAAGTGAAGACGATAAAACCAACAATACGGCCCCTTTGCCCGACTGAGCAAGATGTAGAGCGGTCGGGTTAACGCGTTAACGCAAGAGATAGGTAACGCGTTCAATTATTGATATAAATAAATACACGTACCTTTCCCTTCGACATTACATTCGATAGCAAGCGTTACATTACTGCGTGGGGCTAGAAGCTATATTCATATGCGCAGCTGTGAAGCATTTTCTTGTTGAGAAACGCCGTCGCAAATGTGGCAAAGCAGCTTTCATGGTTAGCACGATAATATCAATTTCCAGTTCCATGTGCAGCAGAGCAAATATATGTAGCAGACTGAATCTGTGAATCTCTTCCGAACATCGGGTAAATCGCAGACCTTCAAGTGAGAAGAAAACCAAAGAACTTAGATGAAGTCGCAAGCACAGAATCTGCAGTTCGTCGCCAGAGAAGATCATCTGTATCTGTACCATGAATATACAGCGATGCGAAGTGCAGAGCGAGATTCAAGACAGCGGGAGGGAGACGTGCATCAAAGGTAGCTTGGAGGATTGTCGTCATTTCAATGGGTGGCCTGCAAGGTGTCGGATTCCGCGAATCCTTGCTCTCCTTCGTGGAAGAAAAATCGGTTGGGTGGACGATATTTCACCAGCTCGCACATTCAAGTCATTTTTTTAGGTCGATGGCAGTCCGAGATCCATACAGCGATTTCCTGCAGATCTAGAGATGGTGGCTGGAGGCAGCGTATCGGGTAACAACGGCCCGGTGCGCGCCGTGCCGTAAGCAACATTACTTCGCGCCCCTCGATGCAGCGACTTGGGATTCCGGGTTTCTCTTGCACTCCCGAAGCCTCGCTGCCCTGGACGCGCTCAAATGCCATCAAATCACATCGTCCTCAAGCGTATAACAGCCGCCCGGACCGCCGCACAAGACTAGGAGACCTTTTTTACGATGCGTGCACATAGAGACATCGCGGCTCGTACGTAGCTCTCGTTTCCTCACATTCCGTGGAAGATGACAATTCTATCAGCTGTGTAGCTCGCCTTGACCCACTCTCTACATACTGAACGGTGGCGCTACTTTTTCGCATCTCCTTGAGTGCTTTTTTCGGGCGCTGTGGACATCGACAACAAGCCAGCGCCGGTACGAATGCACACACAGCGAATCTGACTCTCATTCTGATGGATCCGCTCAGCACAGACTGCGCTTCCTTTACGCCCGCCCATCGCTCCCTCTCGTGCATCGCGATTTCGAGGCGCACGGACATTTCCCGCATCATCGCGGCCAGCTGAGGGGGCGCAGCACTCTCCCGTTCCTGAGAAGGACGATCGAAATCGTGGAGGATAAAGACGGGTTCCGTGGGCTGAGCTTCGCTGCTGTCGCGCGCCCTCTGTACCCGGAGGCCTTGAGGACTTTGCGACGGATGCCACGTCCTCGATGTGACCTCGATTCAGGCAAATCCTCCACACGCACAACCTTCATCCACCACGTCTCTTCTTGCGTTATCCCTCGGCCTCTTCTGTGCCGCACCAGACTTCCCCTCGACCTGCATCCTGCATCGTGGGCGCGGATGGAGTCCATTCCCATCCGCGTGCCTACTCGAGACCGTCGACCCCGAGTGCCACTTGCTGTCAATTCATGCTCGCCACAGCGACTGCGCTCCCCTCGTCTTGGCCGATGCCACGCTCACCGATTTCCAAGCGGTCAAAAGCAGCACGGATTCAGCGCGGGGAGAAGCGACGCATCATCCTGCGTCTGCGAACACATCTACCGAGCTCCTTCCACACCACTCCCTGCGCTAGTTCTTTTTCGATCCCGACTGCGGGACACGCTTCTTTATCTACGACCTCGGCCTCCGTTATTCAGGACCCTGCAGCAGCACGTTCCTAGAGGCGACGCTCGTGCTCGTCGCCCTTTATCCTTCGCTTAGGCGTGCGTGCTTCTCGTCGCGCAGTGGGGCCTCGTCCTCGTCGTTACGCCCCAAACAACACGCCGTGCCCCCCGTGTCTACGTCTCGGCCTACCTCGACTTCCCTTGCACGCTAGCTTTGCCTCGACGATCTATTTGCTCGCCCTTCCCGATCTGCACTTCATCTCCTGCTCGCTTTCGATCTTGGACACCGACACCGCCACCGACAGCCGTAGGCGTCGTAACGCCAGTGCTCCTTCGAGCAATGCTTGAGGCCTTCATTCCAGCGTTCAAGCCCACACAGCCAGCGGCGCGTGCGCGTCCATCGCGGGTCACAGTGCTCGCATTGCCGATCTTCCATCCGTCAAGGGAGCAGACACAGACTGCGAAGCACCCCGTTCGTCCCGCGCCGTGCGTCGAGCTCGAACTCGCCCTCGACCACACTTTCTCCCGCCCCTGATTCACCTACGGGCTATCTCGCCCTCGTCGACCGCTCTCTCTTCCTGCCCCGCCAACGCGCGCGCCTGCCCTCGTCGTCCTGCACGCGTTCCTCGCCGCGCATCACATCCCCCCGCGCCCCGTCCCTCTTCATCGCATCGCCCGCGTCCGTCCGTCTTCGCCGCGCGCTGCAGCTCGCAGACAGACTTGCGCAGCAGGATCACCTCGCGCGCTTCGCATGTACGCGGCGCCCTGTCCGTCGTCACGAGCGAGCGGGCTCGGGAACGACGGGGCGTGCGTAGGGGTGGCGGTGCGGAAGGGTATGGGGGTGCTTGGCTCAAGGACCGTAGGGAGGATTGCGGGCGATGATGAAGACGCTCCCGGGAGGCGCTGTTGTCCTCTGCTTCGCCTAGATGGGATGGGGACGCAGATCCCAAGCACGACAGGGAAGACGATGAGCTGAGGGACGGGGACGAGGATCTCCTGAGGGATGGGGAGCTTCTTGAGCTCGTGGAGGATCTCGATATGCACGGGTAGCTGCAGTCGTGCGGTCTCGCGTCTTCGTGAGGAGGCGGAGGGCCAGACGAAGACTATGCAGCATCCGGTGGAAGAGCTGCACTCGGTGCGGATGGTGGATTGGGGAAGAGGTTCCACCTTCCGTCGATGGAGGTACGTTCCCTGTTTCCTTCCCTTCTTCGCACAGAAGACTGATGAAGCACATACAACGCTCTGCAAAAGCGCCCGTCGCTGCCCTCGCAAGACGAAGCTTCTCTTTCCGGGCGCCTATGTCTTCACCTCCTCGGCCTCCGCTTCGATCAAGCCCTCCTCGCTCATCTCTTGTTCGACGACATCGCCCTGACTGCGGATGGAAGACTAATAAAGCACATACAGCGCTCTCCCTAAGCGCCCGTCGCTGCCCTCGCGAGACGAAGCTTCTCCCGGGCGTTTACGTCTTCACCTCGTCGACCTCCGCTTCGATCAAGTCCTCCTCGCTCATCTCTTGTTCGACGACATCGCCCTGACTGCGGATGGAAGACTAATAAAGCACATATAGCGCTCTCCCTAAGCGCCCGTCGCTGCCATCGTGAGACCAAGCTTCTCCCGGGCGTCTACGTCTTCACCTCGGCCTCCGCTTCGAGGAAGCCCACCTCGTTCACTTCTACTTGTTCGACGACGTGGCCCCGACTGCGGATCGAAGACTAATAAAGCACATATAGCGCTCTCCCTAAGCGCCCGTCGCTGCCCTCGCGAGGTGAAGCTTCTCCCGTGCGTCTACGTCTTCACCTCGTCGGCCTCGGGTCTCGGTCTCCGCCTCGATCAAGTCCTCCTCGCCTGCCTCCCGTTTGACGACGTCGCCCCGAGTGCGGACGGATACACTTCGATCATTTCCCTCCGCTTGTCCCTCGGTCCCTTCACGGCAACGCATCTTTTCTTGCTGTCTCTCAGCTGTTCGCAGTGCGCAGCGAGTCCTGCCCTCACTGCGCACATCTCCACCGCCGGCCGCATTTCTCCCCTCACTTACCACACCGGTCCTCGACGTCGGCGTGGGCCTTGCAGAAGTAGCGTGTATGTCGATGTACTGAAGCGGACGAGGCTGCCGGGGTCGAGGGACGATGCGGAGCCGATTACTCACTCGCTGCCGCGGAGGTGCCCGAACGAGAAGCTGTCGGGATTGGTTTCGGGGAGGCTCAGCTGGGCAAGATGAAGATAAGATACAAGCAACGCACTCGTAGAGGTGTAGCTGCTTCCCGCTGGAGCTTGATATGCGCGGGCAGCTGCCGCTATGTGTTCCCGCGTCCTCATTGACGTGGGTGACGGAGCCCCTCTCCCCTGCACTATTCTCGCCGGCGGCATCTTCCCACTTCGCATCGATGCGTTCTCGCGTCCTCATTGACGTGGATGACGGAGCCTCCCTGCGCTATCCTCGCTGGCAGCATCATCTTCCCATTTCGCATCGATGCGTTCTCGCACCCTCATTGACGTAGATGACGGAGCCTCCCTGCGCTATCCTCGCCAGCAGCATCATCTTCCCACTTCGCATGGTGTGTTCTCTCGTCGGTGGTGCAGCAAGTGCCACCGCCACTTGCACTTGCACCTGCCCCACTGCGATGTCGAGAAGCTCTGTAGCAGCGGTGCGGCTTGGAGCCTGTTGCGGCGGCCGCGTGCACGCCAGGGTGCGGGATAGTCACCGCGAACGCCTGTGCTGCCCAACCTCTCTCGCCTTTTTTTATGACCTTGAGCATCAAATCGGACGTTTGCACGAAGGCTTCGCGGACCAGGCACTGAGGCAGCCAAATTTACATACGTGTTGTAGCTTCTGGTAACAGTACTCACGACCGACGTTTGAAACTCCTTTGCAAAGAAAAAAATTCCCTCCAGTGAGAGCTTGGGATCGTGGATGGCGTATGGTTACTCCTTGAAGTTGGCACTGCAGATGGACTCGTGGGCTGGCACTCAGAAGTCAATGAATCACTTTCAAAAGATGTATCACTTTGCACATATGTCCCAGCCGAAAGCGAATGTACTTACACGTGTAGCATGGGGCAAATATACTGAAAACCAGAACACACAAAATTTCCCTCGACCAAAGAAAGCATTCCAACAACTCTCCTTCGTTTCGGGTAGGCGGCGTCTTCTCCGAGTCTGCTGCGGAATGTCATTTGGAGTCGTCGAAGTATTATAGTGTCCCATCGTCCGTTTCTTCCTGCACCGTTATGAATCCGAGGAGTTACACACCTCTCGGGTTATCCCCTCAATGGGCGGCGTCCATGGGCGGACTTGTCTCTACCATCGAGCTCGTGGTCATGGAGTACACGCAAGTTAGGAGTGAGCCACGGACACTGGTGGCGGTCGGGAACGTTGTGCCAATTTCAAACTCCGACGCTCGCCTGAGACGTGGTCCAGGACATCGAGGATCCGCCTGGCACATATCGGCCATTCAGTTGACAGTTTACCAAGACGGTATTCGTTTGGCCATGACTCATGTGGGGATGAGAAGAACCAGGGAGGCGGGCAAGACACACATGTAAGGTTGCTGGGAAGGATTGGCCAGTCGATGAAACCCGCCTAGCAAGATGAACTTGAAGACGGAAAGCGAAGTAAGCTCGCGCAGTAACAGAAAAGAGACAGTTCTCTGATATCTGGAAAGGGAACGCTTTGCTTACTTTTGACGTGGACATGGATGTGGCAAACAGACAAATGGATTGCCTATGGATTCGTAACTCGAGGATGCATGTAAATCCAAAATATCGTTTCATGGGAACAAGAACAGCACCGGCCTCGCCTCAGACATACAGCTGCGGCCCCGAGATAAGAGGAACCATGCCAGCGTACGAGGGAAACTAGCGCCCAAGCAGCTGTAATCGATGAGTTACGATTTGCATACAAGTCACACATCGACAGTAACCCGCAGTCTTGTATAGAGCAGGCAATTACGAAGCTGAGAAATCTGGAAGACTAGGGAAAAAAATAATGCGGTGCGTAGCGGCACAACAAAATTGAAGACAGAAAGTCGGAGCAGAGGAGCAGAATCCAGCGCAGTGGCGGTCCATTGAGTGCTTGTGGTGGGCAGACCGTAGGCGAGTAGGCAGAAAAAGAGCCTGAAGGTGGTTGCCCTGATCACCCACGGTGGCGATCGGGCGGTGGCACTGACAACGGTGGAAAGGGCGCCATAATGCAGGTTGCAGGCGTGAGCGCGAACTTGGCGCAAACAGTAAGCAATTTGATTGGCTCGTGCTTAACGCCGTCCGGTGATTGCCGGTTCTCGCTCTTGTCTTTCTCTCATGGCACTCTCGGTTTGAGTCTCAATGCGTGCTATTCGCAGCTTCCTTCTTCGGCGAGCGTCCGTGGGGTTTCCGGCACTTCAGAAACCAGGCGAAATAATACCGCAACAGATATTCTATAATATCAATCTGGCGTATAACGACTAGGAGAGGCCGTCGCAAGAGATAATATCCACCGTCTACTCGAAAATTGCCTATAATGTACGCTCGACTCGCGTCTGCAGCTCCTTAACGAATCATGAACTGACCGAAGCCGTACTTAACAGATACTATCAACTTGTTTACATGTAACGTGGGACTCGCTCAATGAGCCTAAATCCCACTCCCATTACACTGGTATATTATCCTGTCGCAATCCCCCTTTGAGAATAAATGACCCGCGTGTTTAGTGCGCCTTCGGCGATCTCCAACTTGAACGTCAATCTCCGTCCACAATTTGGCGCATCCACAAGGTACTGAACGTTCTGACCTGAGCCAGTACCTGCTGTTTTTTTTTCATGCCGCCGCGCAGTTACCTCGCGGTGTGTTTAATTTGGACTCCAGCGCCTATTTGAGCTCAATAAAGTTGCGTTAACCAGCGCAGCAACCCACTTTTTCAGCGCAAACTCGTTTGATCCTTCGCACCAACTACTATCCTGCGTCATGTCTGAATCTAGGTGAGCGTTTTCTTTCATTGTTCACGCAGTCGGCTTGCTGAGCAGTATGATTTCAGGAGAGGGTCGCCCCCACCCAGGAGCAGGACCAGCGCCTCCTCGACGGAATCGAAGTCTATGACCAAAACGAGCTCCACGACGACGACTTCGAGATCGTCTGGTTCTCCTTTGATGCAAGTCTCGTTTGTTGCTCTCCGCTCACGAGTTTGACGTATCCCTCCATAGTAACAGCACTGTGGCGTCGGCCACCAGCACTGTGTCGTCGGTCACCAACCGGAACATATCTTCTGGACCATTGAGTCAGTGTAGGCTCACACTGCAGGCCCAAAGCATCCTCACCATCGAGCCGCCCGGTGGCGCGCGCGCGACCGTGAATCTCAACGAATACGTCGCGTACACCGGGGGCGCGTTGCGCTGGGTTTCTCGCTACAATGGCGGCTTCCGAAAAGTATGCAAGGAAAAGAGTGTCGTGTTGGAGGGTACGGTCCTCACTGCCTTGTGCCGCGAAGGCGACTCTGGGGAGTACAAGGAGGTTCAGCTTGACCTGGACGGCTGCATCATATTCGATTCCAAAACCAATGCTATTCGACCGTACGATGAGGAGTTTATTCTCACGGGCGCCCAAACGATCGTCGAGTCTTCGAGGAGCTTGCTGGACATCACCCTGATCTCCTCATTTAACATCGCCAAGCTTCTGCGCGACCCTGCTTTTTACCAGGCCATCACGGACGTCGCAGAGCGTGCAGAGCGACGCGCAAGATCAGCGCGAGGCGGTCATGACTCAGATGGACGAGGAGGTCAAGGAAATCAAAGAGGAGTTGGAGGAGTTGCGGCAAAGGTTTGAAAGCGTTGCGACTAAAGCTCAGAAAGCTACGGAGACCATGAAGACCGACCTCGAGTCCATTAGTAAACAGTCGAAGGAGCGGTTCGAGCGGGAGATGGAAATGCTCATCCAGGCGGTGGCGAACCAGGCTATGCAAGCCGTCTACGCACAGATCCGCGGGCAGCTCAAGGTCTTGAGTATAGAGCAACAGCAGGCGTACGAGGAACACTGGCCATGGGCTCCACCGCCGGCATACCCCGCCCCCGGCGTGCCCTGATTTTTCATCTGCATGTATATGTTTTTGTTTAGCCCATGTCATTGCTATCGATTCGATTTTCCCTGGCTGGAATGAAAAACGTCATGAACGAAAATTTGCGATTCCGGAACTTGGCCTTCGCGCGGAAGATGCGCACTATCGTCGTAGTCAGCACTCACTTTCCTTCATCAAGAGAAAAATATAAATGAAACATACTCGGCCGCGAAAGACAATATCTCCATAAGCGCGCGCTGCTTGTTGGTGAACCCACGTCGCCCTAGCTTAGCGCTTAGCGGTGGTCGCAAGCGAAAAATTTTGGGCTCACCTAACAAACCTATACTTGCGACTCACCCCCGTCACGGATTGAGCATACTTTTTGCGCCCTTGCAACTCGCAAACGGGGGGACGAACTTGGGCGTACGATCGTTGCACAGGCCGAGTCGCGAGGTTGTCGACGACCTGCGAGAGCGAGCGCCGGAACTCGAGACTAAGTATACAGTTAAGCAACGAAAAGGAGAAAAAAGAAAGGAGAGGCCTGTAACTCACCGCAATAAATCATCATTCGACGTCTCCGGGCCAAGTCCCCACAAAAATGCTGTATTCATTCGGATACAGTGCGTTCGTCCCGTTCGTTACGTTTGCATTCACGACACCTTGTCCACGCTGACGCTGCTGCCATCCCCACCTGCAATGGGAACTTGTGCATTTTAATGTTAGTAAGCCTCCAGTACTCAGACTGAAGCCCAACGAACCTCGAAGAAGGTTTCGAACTCGAGAGAACCTCGAGGAAGATGTGAACGGCGGTCCGGTAACCGGCACTGCCACCTCCTAGTTGTGTATACACGAACTACATGTAATTTTAAGACAATCTATCATTACCGTTAACCACAACTCAGTCGATCCGACTTCTCGTGAACCCTAAGTGATACCGTGAGCTCATCAAGGTATTACCATTGACACATAGGAAAAAGACGAGAGAGCAGAAGCCGCGCCCCGCTAGTCTCTCGTAGACAGATACTTTATATGAACGCTCGTACCTCGCTATATAAAGTGCCCCACGGGTCATGGCAGGAACCGAAGCAATGACTGGCTAGATCTTTTGCAATTCAGCGGCTGCTAATCGTCAAATGCACCCAGTTAAACTCTCTCAGAGACATCCTGATAATCTTGGGAAACCTTTCAATCAATTTGCTGCTTAAGACTGCCGCGGTTCACCGGAGAATGAACCTTAATGCTGAGCGAGAGGCTATTATTCGACTTAGTTGGCAGACTGGCTACAGAGCCAAATAGGATCAATAGTGCAATACTAGTACTAGTAGTAGTGCGAGAGGAGAATCAGGCAGGAATCACAAGCTTGAAGCTTGGCGCTGAAGGGCGGTGGCGGTTCCCCAGCTCGGCCTCAAAGTAATTCGCAATTTCGCAACGTTGATTGTTTCAAGGTCGACCGTCGTCGTGAACGAGCAGCACGTGTTTAATGCGCCAACACGAACATGGTTCGAATCGCATCTGAAGACGAAAAGGCGGTAGCCACCGCACAAGAACATCAACGGAAAGCAAAGGAAAGCGAGAGCGTAGAGTCAGAGTCGTTGACAGCAGGGTGTGGCGGTGCATCCATCATTGATGATTGATCTGATCACATACCTTTTCTTTTGCCTCCGTCGTTGAGGCTCCGTCTCGTCGCCAGGGATGTGGCTTGGGAAAAAACCGGCTGACATAAGATTGAAGAAGAGGATGGGTCTGCGATTCGAAGCGCAGCTGCAGTAAACCACCGGGCAGCATGCCGGGGAAGAATCAAAGCTGCCTTCATGACGTGTATCTGGATATGAGGCGACATACCTACCAGTTCCCATGTCAATCCCACCTCAAGTCGAATGCATCTCTTGACACCGACTGTAAATCAATTTCCTCTTATCCTCGGAAACTCCCATTTTAGCCTTCAGTCCCGCTGTCAAGTACTGACTCAAAGCTGTGAAATCGGCGCCTATTCCCTCTTTTACTCCTCCCGTCATCTAATGGACCTCCAGCCCCATTCCGAAGCGGAATATGCCTTGGCTTCGACGACGAACACCACTGGGTCTGCTCCGTATGTCTTGTATCTGCCATTGTAGTGACTCTCACGGCGCTTAATGCAGGTATGCTAGCGCATTCTTTCCTCAGGCCAGCGGATTCAATATCCGTGGTGGGGTATTTGCCGGCAGCGTCACTAATGTCTACAATCCCCATCCAGAACAACCGTCCGGTATATTCGTTTTCAGGGGATTATTCTCGATACTTACAACCTGATGCACAGACTTCCAGAAAATTCGACTAGGGGACGTGAAGCTGGTAAAGGAAGTACGCCTCAGTCTTCAATCCGGCGTTGTGGGCCGTCAGAGTCGAAGGGTGGGCGTTCGACGAATATACCATGCCGAAATCCGTCGCGACCCTGGAACTGTGACTATTGCGATGTATCAGGGCGACGGCGCGGAGGAGGTGAGTTCATACAAAGTGTCTGAAGTTCTTTTACTTGAAAAAAGACTATAGGAATGGCGACAGCATGTTGCAAAATATGAATCGATTCGGTGACTCTCCTCATTATCACTGATGTCCGCTAATGACTTCTCAGGCATCCCAATATCATGCAGCTTTACGGATTGGTGAGCACCAAGGGGCTCTACGCTATGGTATTCCATGATAGTACATATCCTCATTTTCTGGTTGATTTGGTCTAACGCTGCGAATAGAATTAATTCCCTATGCTCAATTTCTCCGCTGTTTTGAACATTCCCCAATCTTGAGCACATACATCATGGGTTATTGTGTCTGTCCCATTTGCTGTCGTCGCTCACCTCGGTACTTACCCTCCCCCCGATCATGAAGACTACGGAATTCGAGGTAAAAGGTCATGTCGCTCCATGTCCCATGTCTGACTCTATCGTTGGGAGGAGGCGGCCGATTATATTTCCAATGTATTTCAGAAGCCCTCGATAGTGAATCAGTCTCCTGGATTCAGCGTCTTTCTGGCCCTGATAGTCATCATAGGACTATAATAACCCGCCAGTATGGATACGACCCTCAACAGGCGAGCTCTGTCTCGACCTTGTGCAGGGAGGGGCTGCAACGAGCTTCGAACTTCCTTGGTGGCAAGTCCACATACTTCGTGTGGAGAACATATCGTTGGATTCTCCCGACTCGGAGGACATGATAATTTCAAGCCTCAGGGAAGACCAATATCACAAGCTATGTTCTGGGTATCCGATCGCCCGGTCTCAGTGGTTTCAGGTCTCTACGGAACATCTTGTTGGACCGGGGATTTTCACGGTGGATTCTCAACATAGGACCTGTCTGAGGATCACAGAGCCTCTTATCCTTCCCGAGGAGGAACTTTACTGGGTCCGTTACGAAAGAGTGCTGGGCGAACTGATGCCTAACTCGTGGATCCGGTGAGTATTTTTACTCGACTGCTTTCCTTTTTTTTTCTGATCTTGTCTTCAAGGTATGATTCCCGCCGGATATCTACTCTTAAGTTTGAATTACAGCTCTTGTTCTCATCATACGAAATCCAGAAGGCCTGGCTGGCACAGGCAAACCATATTTTCGCCGAACTTCAAGAACGGAAACACGTGGAGGATTATGGTACGAGTTTATATATCCCAGATATTCATTGCTCACCAATTGATCAAAATAGTCTGCGTCGATGATATTCGGTTCACCCTTCGATGTTTACCTATGACCAATAAGTCCCCCATCGACCCCGAGGGCTATCTATTCGTTTGTCCCCCCCGGGATTTCTGCACCGGCGCTGAAAATGCAAATTTATATCAATGGCCAGCCTGTCCAGCATATTGGTGTCTCAACCCATCTGGTGCTCCTCGCCTCGAGCAGTAAGGACGCTAGAATCCTTGGATTTCCTGCAATTCACATTGAAACTGTTATGGCTGGGAGGTCGTGGGATCAAAGTGTTTAT
Source organism: Mycena sanguinolenta (assembly GCA_014462675.1). Classification (NCBI taxonomy): domain Eukaryota; kingdom Fungi; phylum Basidiomycota; class Agaricomycetes; order Agaricales; family Mycenaceae; genus Mycena; species Mycena sanguinolenta. The sequence goes on along the minus strand of JACAZH010000062.1, from coordinate 271,241 downwards.
AAAGGGCTGCGACGATTTCACGAAGGCAAGGAGCTTGATCCGGAGAGTCGGGAGGTCGCCAGCCAGCTGGGATACCCACTGTATGATGTGTTAAGTGATCTGGATTCAGGCACGCCGTTTCCGTCTCATAGTGGTGAGCTGCATTTGGACGGCTTGTTTATGGGAAATTTTCACTGATCATTTATCGGATAGTTAAGCATTGGTGGTGTGAGGAAGGGGATCTCGCACTTTGTCAATCGTTGAGCCATTACTTGTAGTGATATGCCAGTTTTCCCTTCTTACTTGAGTAAAAATTGAAGCCGTACTGTGTACTTATGTATAGGACTTCAGGAATCACGTAGTGTGAATTCACGCACGAAATCCAACTTTGTTGATGACTCTTGACATTGAGTAAGGAGTACAAAGCTCATGACTCCAGCATTACTTAGAAAATCTTTCTTATTTTTAGCCTTCCAGTCTTGCTGTCAAGTATTCAAGGCTGTGCAACGGTGCCTATTCCCTCTTCTGCCCCTCCTGTCATCCAATGGACCTCCAGCCCCATTCCGAAGGTGAATCTGCCTCAGTTTCGATGACGAACACCACTGGGTCTGCCCCGTATGTCTTTCTCATGTCTGCTATTGCAGTGTCTCTGAGCTCTCATGGCGCTTAATGTAGATATGCTGGCACCTTCTTTCCTCAGGCCAGCGCATTCAATATCCGTGGTGGGGTATTCACCAGCAATGTCACTAACAATGTCTACAGTCTCCCTCCAGAACAATTGTCTGGTATTTTTGACTTCAGGGATCATTCTCGTTGCCTATAACTCGGTAAACAGAATTTCAGACAATTCGACTAGGGGACGTGAAGCTGGTAAAGGAAGTACGCCTCAGTCTTCAATCCGGCATTGTGGGCCGTCAGAGTCGAGGGGTGGGCGTTCGACGAATATACCATGCCGAAATCCGTCGCGATCCTGGGCCTGTGACTGTTGCGATATATCAAGGCGACGGCGCGGAGAAGGTGAGTTCGCACAAAGCCTCTGAAGTTCTCTTACTTGAAAAAGCCTGCAGGAATGGCGACAGCATGTTGCAAAATATGAATTGATTCGGTGACTCGCGAATCTCCTCATTATCACTACTGGTGTCCACTAATGAATTCCCAGACATCCCCACATCATGCAACTTTACGGATTGATCAGCACCAAGGGGCTTTACGCCATGGTATTCCATAACGGTGCAGATCCCGACTTTCTAGTGCTGATCTTTCTCTAATATTGCGAATAGAATTAATTCCCTATGCTCAATTTCTCCGCCGTTTTGAACATTCGCCTATCTTGAGCATATACATCCTTCGTTATTGCGTACGTTCTATTTGCCGTCGTCCCTCAAATTGGTACTTATCTAGCCGATTATGAAGTGTGCAGAATTCGAGGTAAAAGCTCATGTCGCTAAATATTTTGTGTTTGACTCTATTACTGTTGGCAGGAGGCGACCAATTATATTTCCGATGTATTCCGGAAGCCCCCGACAGTGATCTATTCTCCTAGATCTCGCCTTTTTGGCCCTGATAGTCATCCTAGGACTATAATAACCTGCCGGTATGGATACGACCCTCAACAGGCGAGCTCTGTCTCGACCTTGTCCAGGGAGGGGCTGCAACGAGCTTCGAACTTCCTTGGTGGCAACTCCACATACCTCGCTTGGAGAACATATCATTGGATGCTCCCGACTCAGAGGGCACAATCATTTCCCCGCTTGAGCCAAGACCAATATTACGAGCTCTGTTCTGGGCTTCCGATTGCCCGACTTCTGCGGTTTCAGATTTCTACTCAATACGCGGTTGGACAGGGGATTCTCCGGTCGGATTCCCCACATGGCACCTGTGTGAGGATAACAGGGCCTCTTGTTCTTCCCGAGAAGGAACTTTATTGGGATGATTACAACGGAAGAGCGGCAGGTGAACTGTTACCAAATTCGTGGATTCGGTGAAGGACTTTTATTCGGTCGCTTTTCCTTTCTCTGATCTTATTGTTTTCAAGGTATGACTCCCGCCGAATAAGTACTCTCGATCGCCAATGTGGTCTTGACCTCGAATTACAGCTGTTGTTACCGTCACATGAAATCCAGAAAGCCTGGCTGGCACAGGCAACCAGTATTTTCGCCGAACTTCAGGAGGAGACACACGTCGAGGATTATGGTGTGACTTTACGTACACCGCGTTCGGTACTGATTCATTATCCGCCCGTCGATCCAAACAGTCTGCGTCGTTCAAGTTTGGTTCATCCTTCGAGTAGCTAATATCGATCCCGAGGGCTATCTATTCGTTTGTCCTCCCCAGGATTTCCGCACCGGAACCGAACCCCATGCTAATTTATATCAATGGCCGGCCTGTCCAGCGTATTGGTCCCTCGACCCATCTGGTGCTGATCGCCTCAGTACCGAGGACGCTAAAAGCCTTGGGTTTCCCGCAATTCACATCGAGACTTTGGTGTTTGGGAAGTCCTGGGATCGTAGCGTTTATCAAGGGCTGCGGCGATTTCACCAAGGCAAAGGGTTCGATCCAGATAGCCGGGAAGTGGCGAAGGAGCTGGGATACCCGCTGTATGAGGTGTTGAGAGACATGGATTTAGGTGCACCCTTTCCGGCTCGTAACGGTGAGCTCCATTTGACGGCACTTGTTTGTGGTATATTTTTACTGGTATACATAGTTAACGACTGGCCATATCCATGGTGGTGTCAGCAGCACGATCGCGCACTTTGTCGATCGTTGGGCGACTATTTGTAACAATCAATTTTCTCTTAGCCGAGTGAAATCGATTGAACCTGCGCTGTGTACTTGTGTATAGGACTTCGGAAATTAGTTTACAAACGAAATTCAGCTTAGTTAGCGGACCGAGCGCAAAAGGAGCACCAAGCGAGAAATGGATGTCGATTCATTGGAATGCCCCATTCCGCGAGTCGCGATTCTGTGCTCTTCTTGCGCGTAACGGTCTTTTCCTGACGTCGGGCGCCGTCCTGATTCTCAAATTAAAGTGCCACTTTCCTGTGAATTCGGGAATTGCGGCTGCCCTTCGTAAACTAATTTTGTAGATCTCTCGCCTGTCCTGATCTCGAGGAGATATTGGAGAAAGCTCTGTTTGTCTCCCTGGCGGCAGTGGTGATCGACTATGCCTTCGCCGCCATCAAGCTCGCTAGTCGTCGTCGCAAGCCGTTCGCCTAATCTTCCAGAACATTTCGCTATCTTCTGCCTTACCACCTGAAACTCAGTCGCTCAAATTATTTTGCTTCTGTTCTGATATTTTGCATAGTCCTTCAAATGCACAGGAAACTCGGGAACTGTTTTCGATGAACCTTTGGCCAACGCAGGGGCGCTAGAGGCTAGAGCAAGACTTCTAACAATCAGACACCAGAGCTTGTGCTTTTTCTTGAAGCTCAGGCTGGCATGGATTGCCCCGGAAGATGCAAGATGTCGAAGAGTCCCTCAATCATGGTCTGACTATCAACTCGCCGCTGCTCTATAGACACGAAATTGCTTCGTGCGCCGGTCTCCACTTCGATTTTAACCATGCTTGTGCTTACTCGGTTGAACTTGAAATCTGGGGACATTACCGAGTCGTCGGCAAGCACTGAATCTACTCGATCTTCCTTTCTGTAATTAGTCCTAGACTCCTTCGGCTACAACCATGCCTTATGTGTCTATTTTAGCGGTTCGGCTGTCAACCTGTGATCGACGCAAACAGTTATATGGACGCTCGCGTGCAGATTCACCCCAGCCAGCCATGGTGTCATTGCATTTTTAGAGTTTTGCCGTTTTTCCACGATCAATTCCGGGATCTGGCGGGGGCGGCCGGTTAGGCGCCCACTCGCGAGTTACGGCTTACCTACCTTTGGCGGAAATCAAAACAACTTGAAGTGGCCTCATGAGTCATGATCAGTTCACACCCACTTAGGTATTTTACGTCTTCAGGTACATACATTGGGAAAAAGCTGTGTACTCGGCGCCTATCTCCCTCTTGCTTCCCTCGCCACCATCGATGGATCTCTACAACGATTCCGAACGAGAAGCCATTACTGCATCGGTGTCGGACGCAAAGTCTACACCGTATGTCTTGTTTGTCTGCTGTTGGCTCAATCTCACGCCATTGAAGACACCCCGGCGTTGTCTCTTCCATGCCAGCAGACGCCCAAGGAATGTCAAACCCTTCCTCAAATCGTTCAGCTCCTTTTGGAGCGGGAGGTTTCAAACCTCGGGAACAAATGAAACCCACACTCGGAAATATTCGGGTACGAGACCTGCGAGGCAAGCTGCTCAACAGCTGGTCAACAACTATTACATCACTGGTGGGAGAAAATGCACTTCAAATATGTTTTTTTAATCTGCCCAGGCGGCTTCGGAGGCTCTAGTAGAGAAGGTCTTAACCAGGGCGGTGATACCCCAGGCTCGAGAACCATCCGATATATCTTGGCTACTTGGTATCGTCATGTGCTCATGAGCAACAAACAGAATTTCAGACCATTCGACTAGGGGACATAAAGCTAATCAAGGAATTCAAAGAAACTAGCAGTTGGCCCGTGCCACGCTACGGCAAATAAATTATATTTTTGAAATTTGGACTCACAGAAAGCCGAAATTTCTGTAAGCTGAAGATGCCACTCTTCGCCAACCTTCAGTTGGCTCCTCGCGGCCTCACAGGCAGTTTGCAATCTCTCATTGAGCGACTTCAATCATCTTCGGTTTAGAAATATGTATCACTCTATAAATGATCAGCAAACTCAGCCAGGATCGATTTGTGGCCCACTGATTCCATCAATCCTTGAATTTCCATCTTATCTTGTCGAGTGTTCAATCTTGCTCAACATTCCAGCATTTTATAAATAGCAAACTTTCTCACTGGGTGGAGTTTACCTGAAGAGATGAATTTCCGTTCGCCCAATGCTTATAATTAGTTTGAAGGCTTTAGCTATTTCAGCTGGCCAGCAATGGTGCTGTTGGCGATCAACGGTGTAAGACTCGATCAGCTGGGTGTTATCTGCCATGTGGCTGTGATGTTATCTGCCACACTCGTATTTTCGCACCCTTCCAGCTGCCGACAATTTGTAAGAATAATCAGAGGGCCTCAATAAAGAAATCAGATGTGTTCTAGCATTTCAATATAGGTCAAATTGTCCACTGGAAGACGAGGTCAAGCAATGTCAGATAACATCATGGCTGCCAGATAACATGACGTCACAATGTTATCTGCCCGCGTTTCCTTCTTCCACCGCAACTACTTCGCCCGCTCGTACATCTGCATGTAACCGAGTCAAACAGTCAAACACAGTATCCCCAAACCCTCTGGATGCTTCAAATCCCGGTCAAACGGCTCACTTCTCGAGATTTACTTCCACTATGCAGACCACTCGTCTCGGGCTGATATTTTCCCTAATGTCCTGCGAAACCTGAACTTTTTGAGCACAAAAGAGTGTACTGGCTGCTCTGTCTACAGTCAAAAAACCTGCTCCAATATGATTCTTTGTAGCTGTCTTTCTCCCTGCATCTCAAGTTAACTACGGGCAAGACTAACAGACGGCTGGATTTAAGCATGGGATTGAGATATACGCGATCTCAGAGGCATAGGAGCTCTAGGTGCGTGTTTCCAGGCTTTTCTCGTGGAAATCATCTTCTAATTTGCGCATATCTCTCTGTAGCTCAAGCCCCACACCGTCGGAATACAGGGTCAGGAATGTTCAACTAACCCAGATGGTACAGTGCCGTGCCTTATTCCCTTCCCAGGGCGGTTGACTGACACCATTAATGTGCTGCACAAACTTTTTTATCACCTGCTAGAAATATTATTCAAACTTTCAGTCGGCACATCCATGACTCTTCTCGCAAGCTTCCAAATTGTTGCCCCCTCCGCCGGTCCACCTTGCTATCGAATATTTTTCCTTGCATGGCTCAAGTGACCGCACTGCGCCGCCGGCATGTCCAAATCATAGTGATGTTGTTTCCGGCTTTGTTACATCTTTCATAGCTCTGTCAACCTTTTAGTAATTCAATCATGCTTTTTGGGAACCTAGATGTATTGATTGTCGATTTGAATCAGCTTGCCTCAAGCCTCTTGAATTCTCTCCCTCTCCTTCCTTTTCCGATTTCTTTTTCGCGTTCTCTCGTCACGGGACCCAGTACATCGAAAAAAAAACCCGATCAACAGTGATCAGTGACACCGACCAAATAAAGCGGGTGTGCCGAGAGCCGGTGGCTGGCCAGTAGAGTCGTTGGAGTTCAAGTTCGCTTGAATTCAGCTCCATATTTGGCGTGGGGCATGGAGCTTGTGGAGCTCGCAACCTCGGTCCGGTTTCAAGACAAACAATATTCGTTTCTTATGTAGATGTACCAAGTAAAGACTATGAGTTGGGTTTTCTGGTGAGTTAGCTTTGTAGACAGCTTAATTGCATGTAAGAGGTTTGAAAATACAATATATTAGTCGTCATGCTAGGTACATAGATGCGAGTGTGGAGTGGGCGGAGTGCTGTGGAGCAAGTGTGGTGGGAGCAAAGAAGCCGTGGTGGCGGTGGAGCTCGGAACCCCGGTCCGGTTTGTCTCGAGACAAACTGTGTTCATTTCTTATATAGATACGTTCTGCTGTTATAGGTCACCAGACTCCAGAAGCGAGTATTCGACGGCTTTAAACAGCTAAACTCGATGGTCGCGAATCTGGCCGCATGACTGTCGTCATGTATGAGGGAGATGCCACGGAAGAAGTGAGTATTACGCGCCTTGAAGTTTTCGTTTTAAATAATCATTACAGGCATGGAACCAGCAATCTGTTCAGTGGCTGGCAACATTTCTCTTTCATATTGCTGGTGTTCTGATGAATAATCTTGCAGGCATCCCAATATCATGCAGCTTTACGGATTGGTGAGCACCAGGGGCATCTACACCATGGTATTCCATGATTGTGCCGATCCATGTTTTTCTGGTCTGCATTTGTCTGATACTGTGAATAGAATTAATTCCTTATGCACAATTTTTTACGCCGTTTTGAACATTTGCTTATCTTGACCACGTACATCATGGCTTATTGTGTACGTCCCATGTACTTACACAGCCGATTATCAAGACTACGGAATTTCAGGTAAAAGTTCATGTTACCAAATGTCTCGTATCTGATCCTACATCGGCAGGAGGCAACAAACTACTAGTATATTTCCCATATATTCCGGGAATCCCCCATAGTGATGGGTTTTCCTTGTTCCTGCCTCTTTCTAGACACAACATAGGACTATAACAACTCCCCAGTGTGGATACAACCCCTAACAGGCGAGCTCTGTCTCGATTTAGCTGAGAGTGAGCCTGAAACAAGCGTCCAACTCGATTGGTGGTGGCATGTCAATGACATACCCTGCTTGGAGAACGTCTCATTGGATGCTACAGACTCAGAGGATATAATCATTTCAAGCTTGAGTGAAAACCAGTATCACCAGTAGTGATCTGCTTGGCTTGGCTTGAAGCCACGAAGCCCTGAAGCCAAGCCCGTGGCTTGATGGGCCAAGCCAAGCCAAACTGCTGGCTTGAGGTGGGCTTGGGCTTGGGCTTGGGCTTGAGATGTCCCAAGCCAAAGCCCGGGGCTTAAGCCCTGGCTTCAGAGTATGAAAATAGATTACCTTGCTTTGTAAGGTCCCCCTTGGTGACAATTCGAGCCAACCAGCCGAAATCTGCAAAAAACAAATAAACACTGGCCATCATCTTTCCAAGCCAAAAACCTGCTGATTCAAACAGGACCAAATACTATCTTGAGGGAAGGTGGTCAAAATTCTGCCATCTGATCCTGCAAGAAACAAATAAACTGCAACCTCATGCCGACTCTTCCCGTTATCATCGAATTCTCCCGATTCAAACAGGACCAAATACTATCTTGAGGGACGATGATCAAAATTCGGCCATCTGATTCTGCAAAAGACAAACAAAACTCAAACAGCTCCAGCTCTTCCTCGCGCAAATTGATGGCATCACGTTGGCAGCTTGACTTTTTTTTCTACCCTTTATAAAATAAGTAACGTCTGTCTAAAGCCTTTACAGCTCTTTGCAAAATTTATGACAGTCGTCAAAAAAGAAAGAAAAGAAAAGAACTTGAATGCACCAGATTGTTTTGTTCGTTTCTCGCTTGTTTCTGGGCCAAATTCTTTGAGAGTGGGCGCGTTCGAAAGCGGCTGCGGAGGGCTTCCAAATAATATCTAATATGCCCACGGAACCGCCGAAAATGACGCGTTCGAAATTCCCACCACCCGGTTTGGCCCTACCGAGAGAAAGGACAATTTCTCAGCCAATACTGATCCGATTTCGTTGATTCTGGGTGATTCTGAGAGGGAGAAAGCAGACAACCTCAGCAGTGCACTCAGGAAATGAAAAAATCACGAGGCACACCGGTGAGAATGAAGTTACCCCTGTGTATCGAGAATTCAATATTTACAGGTTGACTCGCCGGTGAATCCATTGATTATGGGGGCAAACCATCCGAGTCGCTATTCGCTTCCAAACGCGCCCAGAATCGTTGGAATCGAAGCGGTATTCGCCGAGATATGACGCAATACATCTCGTGATCAGGATGGATGGCCCGAATATTGATCTGAGCGAATTCAGTGAGATAGGCAGCACGTTAAGCACCATATGAAAGCCCTCGTCGACCGCTTTCGAACGCTCCCGGACTCGACCAAATCAGCCCAGAAATGAGCGAGAAATGAGCAAAACAATTTGGGGCGTTTACGTTGTTTCTTTTCTTTCTTTTTTGAAGACTGTCATCAATTTTGCAAAGAGCTGTAAACTCTGCTCCAATATTCAAGCTCAGTTCTCTTGACTCATCCTTTCCAATGTATCACAACCTACAAAAGTCTGTTTTAGTTCTGCATGCGCTGAGTTGCATTTTAATTCTGCCTTTGCAGCTGTTCACAACCTCTGTGTCGTGCACTGAAGATTAATGAAGAGTGCTGCAGTTTCTGTAACCTTCTGTAACGGAGTGGAAGGAGCCGGAGCGCTTCATGCTATCGGACCATATATATCAGATAGCACCTCATGTGCATGCTGGTTTAATTGAATTTTTCTTCTTTTTATTCCTCATTGCAATACAATATTCTTCTCCAATACTTCTGTTTGAAATTGTACTAAGTAATAATGATGAATGGGAGTAAGTAGATAACAATTCAAGGGTGACGACCAGCCCTAAAGCAAGGTCCGAGACGGCAGCAGCCGGCCCCTGGTTGTTAGGTACCACTATTTTGTGGCTACAAGTCCATGTTGTCTGATCACAAATGACTGTTCAACATCGAAAATAACATTTGGTTGACTTTACCAACTCTTCAGGTTGGCTGCCGTCCGTGGTTCGACACCCATCACTAGAGTGTAGCACGAATACCAAATATCACGAATATTCGTGCCAAGCCATTTGTGAATAGTGAATATTTGCATTCGCAAATGGCTGTGGCTGTGCTATTCGCACGAATGCGAATATCAGTTTTCAGGAAAGGTGATATTCGCGAATATTTGCAGCTGTAATACACAGCTAAAATTTCAATCAAGTATAGTAAATTTGGGTCTGTTTAACACATCCCCTCTTTGAAACCACAACACACTTCATTTACACCAACTAGATCTGTAATTCATATGCAAACCAACCACTTTAGAGACATCTTTGCTTTGACAACTGATTGACAGGTTGACAGCAAGTGTGATGATGGTCAATCAAATGGTTGAACATGCAAGACCAGGGCTTGTATAAGTCTTTGGCAATGTTTAAATTCACAAGATAATATAAAAGTGTTCTCAGCAACTTATTGGTGGCTACTAAACCCCCGAATCTCTAATATATTCACTGAATATTCATATTCACAAATATTCGCGAATATTGCTGACTAAGCAACGAATATTCGCCATCAATACTTGTACGAATGCGAATATCAATTTTTAGGTTTTGGTGAATATTCATATTCGCGAATATATACTTGTGCTACACTCTACCCATCACATCATCGGAACAATGTCGGAGTTTGAAAATGATGTTCTGAAAGAGTATTCCCCGCTCTCAGCACTCCTCTCCGCATATTTTCCAGAACCAAACAGTATTTTATGGGCTTTATAGAAGAAATAAGGATCCTATATGTCTCTTTGAGATTGTTAATACAATACCCAAATGTCTATGGCAAGCCAGGGCTTAAGCCCAAGCCAAGCCAAGCCCCCTCCCCTGGCTTGGGCTTTGGCTTGAGGAAAGTGAAACCAAAGCCTGGTCAAGCCAAGCCCAAGCCCTGGTTTGTGAGCCAAGCCAAGCCAAGCAGATCACTAATCACCAGTTCTGTTCTGAGCATCCGATAGCCCGGTTCCAGTGTTTTCAGGTCTCTACACAACCTCTCATTGGACCAGGAATTTTCCGGTCGGGTTCTCAGTATGGGACGTGTGTGAGGGTCACGGAGCCTCTCATTCCTGAGCAGGAACTTCGTTGGGAAGGAAGAGCGCCAGATAAACTGTTACCAAATTCGTGGTTTTGGCAAGTACTTTTACCCGACTACTTCTGTTTCTTTGATATTGCTTCTAAGGTATAACTACTGTCGAAAATTCATTCTTAAGCTTGAATTACTGCTCTCGTTCCCGTCATGTGAAATCGCAAAGCCTTGGCTGGCACAGGCAGACCATATTTTCACTGAACTTCAGGAAGTGTTAGTCTTGTGTTTATCGCGGGGTCCTGATCGTAGTGCGCCGCTATTAGGTAAGCTTAGCTAATCTTAGCTAATCCGGACAACGCCGAAACTCATGAATCCACTGCTTTGGAGTAGGGAGGACACAAAATCTTTGATTCTGAACGCGAACTGAGGTGTCTAGAGTGCCCTCAAATATTTGTGCGAATTTTGAGTGAGTTTCAACTGTCTTCAGAATCCTGCCGCTTCGCGCTAATGGATCACGTGCTTGATTCACGTCAAAACGGCTTGTTTTCCACAACCACTTCATGATTCCCTATTGGAATTCTGAGTAGACGGAATATTTGAAGCATCAAGTAAAAGACATTTCCCGCTCAAATCTGAGCAAATTGAGCTTATTCCGTGCGAAGGGAACGAAATCGAACTCTTGATTAGCTAAGATTAGCTAAGCATAGGTAATAGCGGCGCACTGTGATCGGGACCCTGCGGTAAACAACAGACTTTATATAGCGAGGTACAAGCGTTCGTATAAAGTGTCTGTCTACGAGAGACTAAGGAAGTGTCACAGCTCGAGAATTATGGTGCGAGTTTACATATACAATGTTCTGTATCAGTTCATTGTTCACCCGTCGATCAAAACAGTCTGCATCAATGACTTTTGCTTCATCCTTCGAGTAGTTTGCAAGCACCAGATCAATACCGAAGGCGATCTATTCGTTTGTCCTCCCCCAGGATTTCTGCACTGGCACAGAACTGCATGCAACTTTACATCAATGGCCAGCTTGTCTAGCGTATTGGTCCCTCGACCCATCTGGTGCTGCTCACCTCAGCACTGAGCACGCTCAAAGCCTCGGATTTCCTGCAACTCACATCGAGACTACCATGACTGGGACATCGTGGCATAGCAGTGTTTATAAAGGGCTGCGACGATTTCGCGAAGGCAAGGGGGCTCGATCCAGATAGTGGGGAGGTTGCGAGGCAATGGGGATACCCGCTGTATGAGGTGCTGAGTCATCTGGGTTTGGAGATGCTGTTTCCGGCTCATCGCAGTGAGCTTCATTTGGATGGTTAGGTTATGGTATCTTACTGATATCTATAAGGCGGGTAGGGCCGACGAGCGGTATAGCCCGCTACCATAGGCTGTGCGACCTTGTATGGAGTGTCATTCTGTACCCGGCACAACCTAACAAACAGAAATTGCAGAACTTGCCAAGTTGAAGGCGGCCCAAAGCTCGCTCGGTCGACGCTCACGCGTCGACCAGCTCGCATTGGGCCGCACTAATACTCCCCATACAACTCTCAACACACATGTATTCATCAACTCACTCATTCTAATCCTTTTGTCTGTGGTAGTACATTGTGAACTGAAGTGTGTTCATTCAAAATACTGTGTGCACAAGTTCAGCCAATTTTCAGTAGGTCTGGCTAGAAGGCACATTATTCTTGAGAACCGAACCCACTGAACGAACAAAGTGTGCTGTTGGGTGGAATCAAGCCAAATGAATATTCATCAGAATCTTCCAATCCCGTGTTGCTTCTGACTTATTCAAACGATTTTTTCCTCAGTGATTCAGCGAATCGCTAGACTTGAAGTAAGCCTGAAGCAGGCACAGCCATTTATTTGAACTCTGAGAGAACAATCACACTTTCCACAAAGAATGAGGTTAAGGAGTGTGTAGTGGCCCTGTAGAACTCCGATCATTGAAATAGCTTGATACGACAGCCAGCGCCAGATGCGGAAGAGGCTTTGGCTGAGTCGCTGGCAGCTTGCACCAGGTAGCGGAGGTTAGTGTTATATATGAGTTATATGTTTTCCGAGAATTCTCGGGAAGATACGCCCTCGAATATATAATATGCCAATGATGGCGCCGGGGCAGAGATCGTAAGTGCAGTGGGTTCAAGTTTTCATAGACCTGGACTTTTCCTGCATCAATTTTTAAAATCTCTCTGGATGTGCCATATTCTTTTCGTTTGATACACAGAGAAATTGTTTTGGGCAGGTAGAGCAACTGGTCCTGTAATTATTTTTTTTTGCTTGAATCGTTGAGTCAGGCCGGCCATGGGACCCATTCCACTTGTTTAAAGGGAAAAATCAATCTATAATCGTGTCAGTTGAGCCACGCCTCAATATTCTTGAACCCGAATGAGCACAGGCGGGAACCGAACAGGCGGCTATCGTGCAGCGGTCACTAAATTTGGACAGGTGCGTTGATCGGAGTTCTACACACGAAATTAGCTTCGGGTCCAATTCGGGTCACAACATGAGCTATGTACGAAGCTCTCGGTTCTCTGTGCGTAAAAATATGCATTCGAGTGCTTGTAGTACTTCCCCGCATTGTGCCAGTTACTCACATCTAAACTTATGGATGAACCTCCACGTTCTCTGCGGTCCCTGAGCATTTATGGACGTCTATTGCCAAAATTTCTCATATCTAGCTGTGTGCCCAAAAAATGAGCAAATTTTTGGATGAGTAGAAGCAGGAAACAACATTGGAGAAGACCTCGGAGCCATGCCGCTGAGAAGATCGTGGAGACTCAAGTGGGTTACGAGCTTATGGGAGAGTAGTGACTAAACAGAAGCGGAACGGAAGCGGACCGGATCCGTTTTGTAGATGGGAAAATGTATTTGGCAGATGGGAAAGTGCTTATGCAAAAAACGATGACAAAAAAGTGAATTTACTGCAAGACGTCGTTTTGAAGGCACCCTAAAACCCTTACCTAAAGGTAGCGGGAATTTTGATAGCAGGGAAATGGTCGACCTGTCAGAGAGATGATTCCGCATTCTGTCGACAGTTTGGCCACTACTTGTAACAATATGCCAATTTTCTTGGACTCTTGAAATCAATTGAACCCGCGCTGTGTACTTCCGTATGCTTTAGAAATGGGGCAGTTCGAATTTGAGGGCGACATCCAGCTGAAACGGACGTACCTAGTGCGGATGAAGCACCAAGAAATAAATATCTTTGAGAAAGGAGGTTAGCGAACAGCTGTAACGGATATGGACGCGCATTCGGCCATCACGCGGATCCGGTGATCTCCGGATCCACTAACTGCTACTTGCGGTTGCCAGTTCAACGCTGCGGCCGTTGTTCCATACGAAGTAGGTATTGTTTCAAAGACAAGATAGTTTACATTCTCAGAACAAGGTACATAGTACAAGGGCTTTAGAACAGTATTTAATTAGATAGACGTAGGTAGTTCGATAGCTTTCTTGAATCGACACTTCACCCACTCAGTGGTTTGAACACTATCGACTTTTGATCGCTCTTGCGGGGTCAGCTTGGCTTCAGTCTACGCGGACCTCACAACAGCTATCTGGGCTTCGACGCACAAAGCAACGCTCGAACTTTGGATCTTGGCATTAATATTGATGATGACCAGCACCGCGCCTTCAGCAGCGGCATCGTACTCGGCGCAGCGGATCTGGACGCGGGTGTACCTTCACGCATGCGGATCTTGATCAACGGCCTATTTTTGAGGTGCAACCGTGCCTATCTGAGCGAACAGATTGGATGGGATGGTATTCTGATGCTCTGCATTGTCAATATGCAGCTGCGTGTCCAAGATGATAAGTACGTTCGGGCAAGATGCTTCGCTGTGGTATCATGCAAGATGTGAGACGGGGCCGCGAAGCTAAGCTTATCTGAAGGCATGCAAGGAAAGTGGTGGTGGATCCGCGCCGAAGTGATTCGGAACCGACAGAGTGAATCTCGTTCTCGGGATTGGTCTGGGGGAGAGGATGGAATGGATGGAGTGAATAATACGGCCATTGACCGAACTGAGCAAGACGTAGAGCAGTCGGCGTTTGGGGTGGGACGGAGAGATGCCCAATGCCCAGCCTAGATGGGTTGCGCATCGAACGAGACAAGTCGAGTGCCTTTCTTTCGTGTACGGACAAGAAGTATTGAACCCCCGTGTGTGTGTCTTGGAATTGGAGCTTGCATTGAATCTTGGACGACGCGGCGGTAGTTTTGGATGGGTGTGGATTCCGAGGCAGCGACTCGTTCGAAACGCTGTCATCGAGCTCGTGGTATTCATTTATGGCCGTGCACGTGCGCGTCTGCATCTCCCTCCATGGGTGCTTGGACTTGACCCTCCCGCGGCGGCTGTATAGCAGGACAAGACCAGGCTAGATATTCCGGTGGGCCAGGAGAGTGCCTGTCCTTGCTGTAGAAGACGTCTACAGAAGAACAAGGCAGGACGCTGTGGCTGCGGTGAACTGCTCGCCGTCGAGATATCAGAATGGAACAGTGTTTGACGCGGGGAACGAATCGGAGGCTATTTGACTTGCGCGAGAAGGATTTATATGGCCCATAGCCACGTGCTGTGGTTTATCGCAAAGAGAGTCCGGTAATTCGAGGCGGTGGCAGTCCCCGAAGCGCTCGCGAGGAATAGAATGAATAACTTCAAGCTTGACCCCGAGGTAGGTCGGCGTCTAGAGAAGATCTAGAGTATATTCGACGTCGACGACTCAGTCTTGCGTCTGCATGTATAAAGGTCAAGAAGACGCAGCGGCTGCGCGAAATTTAACGCCAAAATGGAAGGAAAGATGGTGGACTGTTCCTTATCCACTTGACTGAGGAGAATCGCCAGAGGCTATCCGACGTCGTCCTCTACAGCAACGCGCCATTTATCCTGGCTACGGAAAGAGCTAGAGATAGTAAGGCTCAAAGAAGAGGCCTTGTCTCCATCTTCGGAGACGCGGACAGACAGTAGGATTCCATTTGTGATGAAACAGAAGCACAGAAAATGTTGGCTCGGATTTGCAGGAGGCTCAGAGCAAGCTGTGCAGCCCCGGCCCGGGCGAGCCGGGCTGAGTGGGGTCACGTCGTTGTCGCAGATGCGAGTTCTCGTCTGGTAGACAGAAAGGTGGGTCGGAAGTCGGGATATGGGGAGTACGGGTGAACGAGGGAATCGGCCGAATGGTCCCGAGAAGCCGAGTAAGCGTAGAGTAAGAAATAGGAGAAATATCGGAAATGTGCCGTGTGGGCGTGAGGTACGAGTGAGGTGCGATAGGGCTCGTAAATAGGGAGAATTCGGGGCTCGTATGAATTTGGTTCACTGGCGACGAGCTCTCGTTGGAGCTCTCTTGTCACTGGTCGCGTCGGACGTGGTGGTTCGCGTGTAAGAAGGTTCTGATTGACATTGTTTACGTACAAAACAAATAACCGATCCGAAGACCGATGTATCGTAAGGTACGCAACAAATAAAAAGAAATATGAAAGGCTACCTGCGGTCCATTCCACCCTTCCACATCGTGTAGATTAGTCCACATCTCTTCTGCTCTGCACGCTCGTCGACGCCCTCTCGGCATCTTCCTCGTCCCTCTGCTCTTCTCGGCCCCCCGCCCATTCCTTTTGTCGCTCACGTTGGGTCACGCTGCGTCTCGTCTTCCGTACAGGATCGGCCGTTCCCGCGATCCGTCTTTCTCCGACTTCCTCTCTCCCGCGTACTGCCGCTCGAGAGCTAGTCGGCCGGGACGGTGTCATTCTTCGACAAATATACGCTCTTTTTTGCGCATACATCTCGTCACAGAGCGCGAGGCCATCGCGTTCGAGATGGCCAAGATCGTCGGCGGCGTCGCGGACAACCATCGAGAGCATCGTAGGCAAGAACATCATTTTCCAAGTCTTCTCTGGAGGTCAGCGCGTCTCAGCAGCGCCGCGCAGCACAGACGGCTCCGTCATCGCTGTGCGTACTCGACGCGGCTCATGCGGCAAGTGGTGGGAATATTAGCTCTGCGGCGATGCGGATCCGGTAGCTTGAAGCTCGTACGTCCCTTTCCTTTGCTCTTCTTTTGCGAGGTTCTTAGGCTGATCTGCAAATACTCTATTGCAAGCGCTCAGGCGGGTCGGGTCGACGTTCGGCGCTTCGTTGCAGGGCGACGGCGACGCGCCCTGGGCTCCTGCATAGTGTGGCATTGGTGAGCGTGTGGTTGTGATTCGGCTTTTCCTACTCCTCCGCCGCTTCGTTTACCTGCCATGTGCATGCACGACGTCCCTCTTCCTCTCTACCTCCAGCAATCCTCTCACGGCCTACTCCCCAACGGAAGCTTCGTCGTATCTCTGATATCCGGTGAGATAGATGGATATTATGGAAGCCCGATGAAATCCGACATCGAGCGACGTACACCGATGTATGGCGACGTCCGTTCAGGGTCCGGGCATAAAACTCCAGAACAGGTCGCGGTGGGTTCCTCAAAAAAAGAGCAACGATTGTTGGTAAACATTTGGCCGCAGGTAAAAGTGAAGACCTAATAGGCAGGATGACAGGAACTTGTTCGATGTTGGAGATTCCGCCCAAATATAAGAGTTCTGATCTCGGTCCAGTCCCGAATGGCCCGCATAAAAACCACGTCCAGTTGTAGCCGCTGTGTCTCCTGGACACGATGAATTGACGTTGTGAGTGAAGACAGCGAAGAGCGACGACGCGAGCAAGACGCGATTTGGCGATCGACACAAATTGATTCTGCTCGGCAGGTGGACTTTTCTTTCTTCTGTGTTTCGTGTCAGTGCTGATTTCATTTTGTGGATGTACAGACAAAGCGGCGCTTGCGCAAGTCCAGGCACAGGTACATGTTCAGACTCCACCGCCGGTACCCGTGCCCGTCCTCTCCGCCAACACAAACCTATTCCTTCTTTGACTCGTCTGGCCCAATCCAGTGTTGTTTCTTTTTTCGAGTTTTTCTTGTGCTGCACAGCCTCCAGGTACGTAGCTTGTGATTCTCACTGAATTCAAAGTCTCCGATTTGTGCTCAAGATTCTCAGTCTTCGGGTATGGTCGTTTCTGTTTGTTGAAAGAAACAGGTGTGTATCTTCTCTTCTAAGCCCGAAATCTCCTGACGTACAGTTTACCTTGTCATGTGAGATCTCAGATCCAAGCGTCTTCGCCAACGGATCAGGGAAATCTCAGGGCTAGCATAAATTGGTTACGTTGGAACGTTAACAAGAGCAGGCGTGATTTTTGATCTTCACGTTCACAATTGAATCCATGACACGCCTGCGCACCGAATAAATCTGACTGCCAAGTAATAACGAAGTTTCGGCGGATCTATGCCTGCGAACTTCAAGAGCATTGTTGGATCTGAAACAGGGTGGCACAAGCTTCCACGTCAGAAGCTCCTCTGAAGAGAACAGAAGACACGCTTTCGTGTATTTAAGAGAGAAATTGTCACGACTACGCATTACAAGCGGTTCTCCGTCCTCATCATGGTCAACCTCACTGCCATCGCCCTCGTCGGAACTCTTTTCTGGGTGACCGATTTCCAGGGTCACGTCCTTGATGACTCCAACTTCCTCAGCACCAACGGCAACCCCCGTTATTGGACAATATAGAGCTAGTCCAACCTTTGCCAATCAACAGGTGAGCGATGTATATATTCGACTATACAATAATTAAATTCCATTCAGTGGTCTCTCGTGGCGACAAGCAACCCCACCCAGTTCAACATCCAGAACGGAGAGACCAATACGTTTCTATCGTATGCCGGCGCGCCGTCGGGAAGCATGAAATTTGCACAGGCAGCGATCGAATCAACCCCGCGTAGCTTCAACGTCGTCCAGTCTTCTGGTGCGATTGGGCAGTTCAAGTTCGTACCTTGGTTTTTCCAGAGTCAAAATATGCTAACGTGAAGCGTCACGATGTATTTCAGTATTTTGGATGTCAGTACCGGATTGGCGCTTACGGCTTGGCCCGTGTCCACTCGCCGAGGCAGCACGATCACGCCTGTACTTTAACCATCTTGACAGGCTTGTTCTTCAGAAACTGACATCCTGATCATAGGTGACTTATGAACCGTGGGTGAACGGAGCCGTTGATCAAATGTGGACCTTTGCTACTTAGTGCATGAGGGATGGGCCTCTAGGTCAGGTCAAAATGACATGCATGTAACGATGTACGCCCCTGAGGCTATTGTTGTTCAACCAACAGCTATTTACCTCCGTCCAACCGGTACTCTTTTGAAGCTGCCTTAGAATCCGCGTTCCATAAGTACTTGGAGATTCGAGAATATATCTCATTTTTTGGTTTATTTTCGCTCGTTTTTTCCCAATATTTTGCTGCAGCTACTCGTATAATACTTGCCCCTTTGCCTTCACCTCCGTGGCAAGAACCGAAGCGATGAGTTGTGGGTATCCTCCGTAAATCCAGTGTTGCTTACCGCTCGTGTTCTTGGGCGAAGCTATGCAGCTAGATACAACTCGGGAATTCGCGGAGTCGTCGCATTCTCATATTCAAACTTGTGCCGCTTTACGACCTTCAAATAATTCAACCTGAATCTGGTGACGGTTGCCACTGTTGTGAATTGCTGTGTGTCCCTTTGATCCTCTCGGGCTCTGGATGAATCACAACGAACTTGCCAAAGTTGTCTGTCACCTATTTTAGACCTGTCGTCATGTACACTGGAAAAAGCTGTGAACTCCGCGTTTATTCCGTCTTGCTTTCCCCCCGTCACCGTCGACGGACCTCCAACCCAATTCCGAGACAGAATCCACTGTTTTGTCGACGATGAACAATGCGGACTCTGCTGCGTATGTATCTCTTCCGTCCAGGACCGAAGTCGTTCTTACCGCGCCTAATTCAGATTCGCTGGCGCCTTTTTCCCTCAGGCCACGGGATTCAATATATGGGGCGGCGTGTTCACCAGCAATGTCACCAACAATGTATACAATCCTTCGCCGGAACAACCATTCGGTATATTTCGTCTCTCTCCATCAGCTCAGTGCTCACCGGCGACAACCAGCATTTCGGACTGTTCTGCTAGGAGACATAAACCTGATTAAAGAATTCAAGGAAATGCGCACCAGTCCTCAATCCAGTCTCGGGGGTCGAGGAACGCGCGTTCGACGGGTGTACACGGCTAAGCTCGAGGGTTGTGAATCTGCCCACATGACTGTTGCTCTGTATGAGGGAGGCGGCGCGGAAGAAGTGAGTCCACAAAACCCTCCTTGGAGTTTTTCTTGTTCAATGGTCACCACAGGCATGGAAACAGCATCTCACCAAATATGAAGCAGTTCGGTGGCTGGCAACAATTCTCTCCCGTATTGCTGGTGTTCTTATAAATAATATGGCAGGCATCCCAATATGATGCAGCTTTATGGATTGGTGAGCACCAGGAAGCTCCACGGGATGGTTTTCCATGATGGTGCGAATCCTCGAGTTCCTGGTGTTGATTTGGTCTGATACTGTGAATAGAATTGATTCCCTATCGCCAATATCTCCGCCGTTTTCAACACTCGCCGATCTTGAGCGCATACATCATTGGTTATTGTGTAAGTTCCATTTGTTATGGTCGCACACCTTGATACTTATTCCCCCAACTATGAAGAGTACGGAATTCCAGGTAAAAGCTTGTGTCGCCGAAGGTTCCCTGGCCGTATCTGGGCTTGATCTGACCCTACTGCTGGCAGGAGGCGACCAACTATCTTTCCGAGGTATTCCAGAAACCCTTGATAGTGATGCCTTTTCTCGGATATGCGTCTTTCCTGCTCTGATTGGTCATAGGACGATATCAACTGCGCAGCATGGATACGATCCGCAACAGGAGAGCTCTGTCTCGATCTCGCTCAGTGTGAGCCGGAACTGAGCTCCCGATTTGTTCGGTGGTGGGAGGTGGACGTACTTCGCTTGGAGAACGTATCGTTGGATGCTCCCGACTCAGAGGACATAGTCATTTCGAGTCTGAGCGAAGACCAAGTTCACGAGCTCTGTTCTCAGTATTTGATACCTCGGTTTCGGTATTTCCAAGTTTCTACTGAACACCGCATTGGACCGGGTGTTTTCCGGCTGGATTCTCAATACGGGACCTGCGTGAGGATAACGGAGGCTCTTCAAATTCTTCCCGAGGCAGAACCTCGTTGGGACCATTATGGAAGAGTGCAAGGTGAACTGTTGCGTAATTCGTGGAGACGGTGAGTAGTACTTTCATAGACTCTTTTCCGTTTTCTGATCTTGTTTCCAAGGTATGACTCCGGCCGAACATGTGCTCTTGAACTTGTATTATACCTCTCGTTCAGGCCATATGAAATCCAGAAGGTTTGGCTGGCCCAGGCAAACCTTATTTTCACCAAACTTCAGGAACTGGAACACGTCGAGGATTTCGGTGCGAGATGACATATCCTTGATTTTCGTTCTTCACCAATCGGTCAAAACAGTCTCTGTCGATGGAGTTCAGTTCACGCTTCGAATACCTGACAAGCGCCATATCCCCGAGGGCTATCTCTTCGTTTGTCCTCCCCAGGATTTCTGCACCAGCATCGAACGACATGCACAGTTATATCAATGGCCAGCCTGTCCAGCATATTGGTCCCTTGACCCATCTGGTGCTCATCGCCTCAGCACGGAAAATGCCAGAGCGCTCGGATTTCCCACAATTCACATTGAGACTGCTGTGGATGGGTACTCTTGGGATCGCAGCGTCTATGAAGGGCTGCGCCGATTTCATGAAGGAAAGGGGTTCAATCCAGATAGTCAGGAGGTTGCGAGGCAGCTAGGATACCCGTTGTATGAGGTGTCGAGTGATTGCGTGCCGTTCCCCGCTCGTAAAGGTGAGTTGTAGTTGGACGGCTTGTTTTGTACTATTCATTGATACATATTTTGGATAGTCGAGCCCTACTCGTGGTGCGAGTTTCAAGATTCCGAACTTTGTCGAGAATTGGGCCATTACTTGTAATACTCGGTTTTGTCATAGAATTATTTACAGCCATTGGCGTCGCCTCTCCCTTCGCGCTCTTTCAGCCCCTGCTGTGAACACTACGACTGAGTGGAACAAGAATGGCTTTTTGCACATAAGAAGACCAAAAACGGCTGTACTTAGATATCTCGATTTCAATCTCATTTTGATTCCAACCCGAATCAGAAAAGTGGACATTGGACAAAGAGTACAAAGAAAAGCGACGAAATAGTCTGAGAGAAAAAGCAACGTTGAGACTCGAACCCACACGGACCTACATCCATTGCGTGCGTTTGTCTCCTGATTGATTAAAGGTAGGAATTTGACTTGGAGGCTCTCTCGTAATTTGACGCCGCGAGACAAGAATCCACGAAGGCGAGATTATTGCAGGGACTGAACAAGAACGCGGGAGCAAGAGTATGATTATGCTTGAGCGACGCCGGAGCGCAAGAAAACAAGACAGAAAATACGGAGAAGGGTGGGGTGGAGACGAAGACAAAAGATGAAGATATCGCAATGAAAACAAGACAAGACGCGTGCGAAGACAAAGATGAAGCGAAGAGATGGATATATATATATGTACAGGTGCATGCCACCCGCAGGCTCCGTCCCAGTCACGCTCTTCAGCTCCCACACACTCCTCTCTCCAAATCCAAATCCAAACTCGGCAACGTCCCATTCCCATTCAAATCACGCATCGCGCCAAGCCCGTACCCGTATTCCCCGCACGGCTGGTGCTGGAGCAGCTGACATGAGCCAGGCCTCGCCGAGTGCAAAATCGGTTGGTGCGGCGCATGAGCCTAGAAGCGATTGACCTGGAAAGCAGGCGGGCTGGCCTGGTCCTTGCCACAAACGCGCTGATGCTGCTGCCGTACCGTAACCCCCTGCACATCGAGCTGCTCGACCTCGAAGACCCCATGCCCACGCCGCCCTTCGACGCCCCACCGCCACCAGTCTGCGCCGTTGGCTCGACTGAAGAACCCCAGCGCACAGGCATATGCCTTGCTCGGGTGCCACGTACGAGTCCCAAACATCTCCGCCGCAGCGTAAAGCGCACCCGCCCCGCCCTGTGCCCGTGCCCGTGCCGCGCTGCCCAAATTGCTGTGGCCCTGCTGATGCTCATTCGGATCGGGCGAGAACGGCGAGAACGGGCTGGTGGTGGTGCCAGTAGCGGTCACAGACGACGCCGACGGCGCGGGCGCCTCATACACCCTGCCCCCCACAACGGATACCCAAACGCACACTACATCTTCAGCGCCTCGTCCGTAAAATGCGGCGCGTGAGCCTCCGTTCGCGCTGCTGTTGACGCTATCCAGATCGCGGACGACGTTCCCGTTGCTCAGCGAGGACGAGTGGAAGCCACCTCTGGGCTGGTGTTGTCAATCCCAATTCCTTTGCAGTGCGCACCGTCGTAGCTTCCGTCGGTACCCGCAGGTGCGCTGTACAGATTCGCGCTCCGACGCCGGCGCGTACGGGTTCGCACTTCCCGGTGGAGTAGCCGCAATGCAAAGCCCTGCATATGGAACTGCCACAGGAGCGTGCGTCATCCCCTCCAGGACGCAGACGCGATCCCACCGACGCCGATCGCACCCGGATTCGGATTCGTATCGGGGTTGATGAAGTTTGTGGGGCGACGGGCGCCGGTACCGGTGGTGTAGCCTGCAACTGCGCCTGAGCCTGGACTTGCGCGCGCGCCGCCACCTGCGCTGCTTGATCTGTGTACCCAATTAGCATCTAATCTCTTCTCCCGAGAAGGAGAAAGGAAGCGACACTCACCCTACTCCAACTCCCTCTAACGGAAAACCCTGCATCTTTTCAATTCAATCGCCCTCTCTGCATCCGCTTTCCCTTCCTCACGAACTGCGCAAACCCTCTCCTCCCAAACGGCACAACGAACGTCCTCGCTGACAAGCGGGCTCAAGCCACCGACGAAGACGAAGACGGTGGCGGTGGTGTTGTACGGCGTGCTGGGGAGTTCAGGGTCCCGAGGATGGCGCGCCCGCGCGGTGTGTCGTCACTGGTAATCGTCGGTTTGCTGCATCGGCGGGGCGAGGGAGGCGGTGGCGCGGTGCTGCACGACTGGGGGAAGTACTCCGTACCCTCGCTCACGCTTGTGCTGAGGGCGAGGGCGGTATAGTCCTGGCTGCTGCGGTCGCCACGGGCGTCGCGCCCGTAGCCGCAATGGGCGCGGCTGCTGGTGCTCGAAACGGAGGCAGAAAGGTGCGTGGTGCCGGGATATCCGCCAGGCGCGGGGTATGTGCTGGAGAACGGACGTCGACGCCAACAAGGGGAGGATGTCGGGCTGTGGAAGCTGGAATTTGGCGGTGGCGAGCAAGGTGCGCACTGTCGTCGTTCCCGTCAGCACCGCGTATTCAATCGTTAGAAAAAACAAAGGATGAAACGCACTGGGCCGTGAAAGACAGTACAGCCCTTGCATCTCCTGTCCAAACTTCTACAAAGTGCTGTACTCGGGTACAACGCGTTCGCATTCGTTTGCGCGCTCACGCCGTTCACGACACCCGCGTCCACGCTCAAACCGCTGTCGCTAGAGAAATCACTGCGGCCCGCGCGATTGAGCAAGCTGACACCGCCGACGCCGACGCCATAAAACCCAGGGAACGCCCTCCCATTCGGATTCGGATTCACAAACAGGAAAAGTCAAGGAAAAGAGACGACATGTGGCGGTGCCCCATCATTGATCTTTTTCCGGGCCGGGTGGCCTGATCACCTTTCGGAATGATGGCTGGATCTTCCGCAACGCAGTAACTACTAATCGTCTCTCGGTTCCAGTAAACTTCCCGCAAAGATGTTTCAATAACGAGGCAGCAGAGCTTTTTATCCGGATGTTTCTTTGCGCCCTGACTGGCCCGTAACCGTCCTTTTCTTGACCTCACATGTCATCTCGATCTGGGAAACGGCAGTTACGGGCTGCCCTCCGTAAACGTACTCTGCGAGTCTCTCGCCATGCCTGTCCTGATATCGAGAAGATATTGGCGAAAATCTCTCTGCCTGGGGACGGTGGCGACCAATTACGCCATTACCAGGAACGCCGCTAGTCGTCGCAAGCTGTTCACTCAATCCTCCAGAACATTTTGGCATCTTCTTTGATCACCTTGAACTCAATCGCTTGAATTCTTTGGTTTCGGATCTCAGCTTGTGCGGCCTTCATCAAATGCACAGTAAACCCAAGAACTCTTTTTCAATGAGCCTTGGGCGAGTACAGATTCTCAAATTAACGTGCTTTCGAAAGAGAATCTTTGTTTGGGGCAAGTCAAATATACGTGTACTGCATACTTCTGCTCTACGCATTGGAAACACAGGAACTCTCCTTGGATGAACCTTTAGCACGTATTCGCACAAGCTGAAGCAAAATAGCGAATGATTGCCCACTGGGATCCGCGCTTTTTCTTGAAGCGTACTCTCGCGTAGATCCCCTTGAAAGCCGAAGGATATCAAAGAGTCCGTCAATCGCGGTTTCACTACCAACTGAGAGGTGAATCATGTTGAATGGCTACCGAAGATCAAGGTACATCTCACTCATGTCTGCGCAGATGTCGCTACTTCCTTCGCTGGTCTCCTTCAACTTCGACTTGAATCAAGCCTGTGTTTTTCGATGAAAATCTGAAAAAAACCTTGTCAAGATCCAGTCCTGTATTGAGCTTTCTTTCTGTAATTCGGAGCTGGACTCCTTTGGCTACAGCTAAGCTTGTTATGTCTATTTTAACGTTCAACAGGCTTCCTGCGGTCAGTTGAGAAAAGCATTTCTCGACAATGGAAGTTCATTCCAATTACCTTCCTAACCGACTCGCAATTCATCGTGCAGAGCTCGCAGTAGACACGGCCGCCCGGCATTTTACTTGCTGGCCGCTACCCCTGAATTTATGCAAGCGTCGCGGCAGGAATCGTCCTCAACCTTCAGCCTGTAGTGCATCAATTCCACGGCTGGGCCGTCTCGTCCCATCTCTGCCTCTTCTCCTCAAGCTTTTGCTTGCCGCATCTTTCCCTCCCGCGGCCGCGCTGGGGTGTCACTCGCGAATTACGAGAACAGGGGAGATTCTCTGTCAGTGACTTTGAAATTCCCACCGCAGTCGACCAGGAGACACGCGCGCAAAGAATGTATGTCCGTGTGAGTCCTGGTTTGCTTTGTCATCTCATCCTCAAAAAAAATGTTTTGTGTCACAGCCTTCGTTTTGATTCCGATCTCCCGAATTTAATTTGTCTTAGCCTCTTCATCCCCTCCAACTCGAACAAATCAAAATCAAATGAACTCGCAGCACAGCTGTTCCGATTCGTCGTCTTCAGTCGCGCTCAACTCTTTGGAGAAGAAAGATGTATTTTCGCTGTCCTGCTGCTTCATGTGTCCTGGGCGCGGCTTTGTGTTCTCTAAACTTGCTTTCAATTATGTTATGTCAAATTTCCACCCCGGATAAATCTTGAACTTGAGTCTCGCGACGAATCGGATTAACCACATCATTTTTCGGCTGGTTTTACCTAAAGTATTCGACGCTGAGCCGGCGGTCTGTTTGGTGTGAATAGCGGTCTTATTTTAGACAGTCATCGAGCTTCTTCAAGCTTGCATAACACAAAGCTGTGAAATCGGCGCCTATTCCCTCTTGCTTTTCCCCGTCATCATCAATGGATCCCCAAAGCGCCGATTCCGACGAAGAATTTGTTGTTTTGTCAACCTCGGACTGCACCGAGTTCGCGTCGTACGTCTTGTTTGTCTCTTCCATTGTTCTGTAGCTTAATTTCAAGCCACCATAGATACCCCCGCGCCCAGGGCGGCGGGCTCAAAAGCGATTTTAAACTATTCGTCAAATCAATCGGATTTTCACCCTCCTTGCGAAGAGCGAGGGCTACCGGGTTCCAAGCCTCGGGAACAGCCAGAACCCGTATTCGGAAATATTCAGAAACAATGGGGAGACAAATTGCTGACCATCATTCGGTCACCAACTATAACTATTTCATCAATGGTGCGAGAAATCCTCAAGATATACACCTGTTTATTTAATCTGCCTAGGAGGGAGAGGAGGCTCTGGTGGAGAGGGCAGTGACCAGGGTGGAGATGGAGGTACTGGGCATGGTCCTACTGTTTATTTTGGCCAACCCGAGGCTCGGGAGGCATCCGGTGTGTCTTGGCTACTTGGTATTGTCGTTTGCTCATGGGTAACAAACAGCATTTCGTACAATTCGACTGGGGGACCTAAACCTGGTCAAAGAATTCAAAGAAATGCGCTCCAGTCCTCAATGGAGTGTTGTGGGTCGCCAGACCCCGCGAGCAACTGTTCGACGGGTGTACAAGGCTAAGCTCGAGGGTCGCGAATCTGGCCACATAACTGTCGCCATGTATGAGGGAGACGGCGCGGAAGAAGTGGGTACTACACTCCTAACAATTTTCTTTTCCAATAAGCCACAATAATCAATACAGGAATGGAACCAGGATCTCGCAAACTATGAATCGATTCGGTAACTCATGACGATTCTCCTCATTATCACCGGTGTCCACTAATGAATTGGCAGGCATCCTAATATCATGCAGCTTTACGGATTGGTGAGGACCAAGAAGCTTTACGCCATGGTATACCATGACGGTGCAGATTCCCACTTTCTGGTGTTCATGTTGTCTGATACTGTGAACAGAATTGATTCCCTACGCCCAATTCTTCCGCCGTTTTCAACACTCGCCCATTTTGAGCACATATTTCATCGGTTATTGTGTACGTCCCATTCGCTGTCATCAGCCAGTTCGGTATTTATCCAGCCGATTGTGAAGAATACGGAATTCGCCGTAAAAGCTCATGTCACCGCTGTATCTGACCTTGATCTAACCTCGCCGTTCGCAGGAGGCGACCAAGTATCTTTCCGTGGTATTCCGGAAACCCCAGACAGTGATGCATTCTGCTGGCTTCTGTGTGTTTCCTGTTCTGACAAATAGTCATAGGACTATTGCTACCTGCCAGGATGGATACAACCACGAACAGGCCAGCTCTGTGTCGATCTCACCCAGAGTGGAGCTGAAACGAGCTCCGAACTTTATTGGTGGGCTGTCGACGTACTTCGCTTGGAGAAGGTATCATTGGATGCTCCCGACTCAGAGGACATAATCATTTCAAGCTTGAGTGAAGACCAATATCACGAGCTCTGTTCTCAGCCTTCGATAGCCTGGGTGCAGTATTTTCAAGTTTCTACTGAACACCCTGTTGGACCAGAGGTTTTCTGGTCAGATTCTCAACATGGGACCTGTGTGAGGATCACAGAGCCTCTTCAAATCCTTCCTGAGAAACTTCATTGGGAGAATTACGGAAGAGCGCCAGGTGAACTGTTGCCTAATTCATGGATTCGGTAAGCACTTTTACTGGACTGCTTTTCATTCCTCTGAGAAATATTATCTTCAAGATACGACTTTCCCCAAATGTTTGCTTTCAAGCTTGAATCAAATCTCTGGTTCCCGTTGTACGAAATCCAGAAGGCCTGGCTGGCGCAGGCAAACCATATTTTCGCCAAACTCGAGGAAGTGACACACGTCGAAGATTATGGTACGAGTTTAACGGGCTCGGTGGAAGATGTTGGCTGTTCACAGATCCATAAAACAGTCTGCGTCTATGAAGTTGAGTTTGTGCTTCAAGTAGCTCACAAGCACCCTATCCCCGAAGGCTATTTATTCGTTTGTCCTCCTGATGATTTTCGCACCAACACTGAACCCCATTCACATTTATATAAATGGCCGGCCTGTCCAGCGTATTGGTCCCTCAACCCATCAGGTGCTGATCGCCTCAGCACAGAGGACGCCAGAATCCTCGGATTTCCCGCAATTCACATCGAGACTATCGTGAAAGGGTCGTCCTGGGATCACAGTGTTTATGAAGGACTGCGACGATTTCATGAAGGCAGGGGGTTCAACCCGGATAGTCGAGAAATTGCGAGGCGGCTGGGATGCCCGCTGTTTGAGGCGTTGGGTGATCTCGGTTCAGAGATGCCGTTTCCGGCTCGTGAAGGTGAACCTCATTTGACGGCGCTTGTTGTAGTATATTTTTACTGATATATATTGCCTAGTTTACCCGCCATGGCCAGGGTACTGTGAGCAAGATGATCCCGCACTTTGTCGATCGTTGGGCCACTACTTGTAACGATATGTACAATTTCTCTTCTGTACCTGATTTAGATCAGTTGAGCCCGCGCTGTGTACTTGTGGTCAAGAGGTGACCGATCCTAAAGTCGCTGGCACAGACTTCCCAAAGTCGAGAACACGTGAATGTGGGGTACGTAATTGTTCCGCACCTCCAAAAAGAGTTGAAAAAGAGTGGTGAACTTGATGACGGCATGAGCTTTGACTCATGAACATATTTGATCTTTCGTGCCGAAGTGTGCCGGCAGCAAGTCAAAATTGATCGCGGAATCTACTCCGCTGTGTCCTTGAAGCAATAAAACATTTCGAACTCATAGATGGCTACATGGTATACTATTTTGGGGAGGTAGCCAAAATCCCAGCCTTATCGGGCCAAGTTTGAAGTCGCAGTGGAAAGTCCAGGATTGAGACCGTGTAAAGTCGCTCGGCGATTGCCGCTTTCCCGATTTGGAGGGGTGTCGAGCGAGGTCTGTGTCTAATCGGCTATGATCGGTCACCTCTTGCTTGTGGTGTATAAGACTTCAGGAATCAGGTGGTTTGAATTTACACAAAATCCAATTTAGCTCATGGATCCGAAAGTAGTGACTCTTGACATTGAGAAAGGAAGACAAAGCAAAGCTCATCTAATCACTCGAAAGTGACACCACAGACCTACATCCTTTGTGCGCTGATCGATTTTCGAGGAAGGGTCTCTTCTGTTCTTATAGTTGGCACACCAGCGCGGAACGAGCAAGAGGATCGAGCCAGAACAAGCAGAACGAGCAAGAACCAGGATGCAAGACGAGACGAAAACAGACGAGCGAAGACGAGACGAGACAGACAGCTGAAGACGAGACGAGACGAGACGATCAAGAGAAAACGAGACGTGACGGAGACAGCGAGAGGGGACGAGATGGACGGAGAGGACAAGGAGAAGAGAAAAACAAAACAAAATGTGCATGGGGATAAATGAGAATATATATTTCAGCCACGCGGCAATACGGGTGTCACCCAAGGGCTAGCGTCTGCGCTCCACCATTCCTCCAGCTCACCGTCCCTCGCAGCATCGTAGCCAGCCCGACTCGCATCGCTTTATCCCCTGCCGTTGAATGTCCAGCAGCGCGTGCCCATGCCCGACGACGGTGGAATGAGATGAAAGCGATCGTGCTCCCGGTTCAGCTGTAGAATCCTCGGGATGCTGCTGCTTCGGGATCGTCGGTGGAATTCAGTCTCGGGCTTGACGCTGGCGGTGCACCAATCGTGATGCGCCGCGCCGCGCAGCGTTGTGTCGATGGCCCAGCTAGTAAACGCGATATTCGCCATACCTGCACGCCCTCAAGGTCAACCCGCGCGCGCCTGAGCCTGACGCAAGCTGGCTGACTGCATTTGCATCGGCACTGTTGCCCGACTTCGCCATCACTTTCACTATGCACGAAAATCAGCAGGCAATGGACGGGGGAAGAGGCAAGGACGTACGAGCTTCGAGCCGCCGCCGGGCTCGCGAGGATGTCCGCCGCCTGCTACATCAGCTGCGCCGACCTCCGCGCGCGCAACGATGACCGAGCCGCTCTTTCTGCGCGGCAGTGCTGAGAGACGCGCTGATCTGAGGGAGAAGATGATAGATGTCCTTGAGGAGGATGCGCTCGATGGCTTGCCCGCGACAATCTCGACAATCTCGAACGCAGTGCACATGGCCGCGCGCACGATGACAGCGGACTGCACCACGTAGGATGTACGGATATACACCGCCCTGCACGGACGGTCACTCGACCCGCCAGAGCCAGAGCCCGAGCCCGACGCGCTGGCTGGCTGACGACGTCGCGTACTGCATCGGCAGGAAAATCACCTTGATGTTACCCGAGCTGGCACTGTGCGAAAATCAGCCCAAGAACCAAATAACACGACGACAGGGAGGGAAAGGAGGGACGTGCAGATTGGAGTCGCCGCAGGGCTCACACCGCCTGCCACATGAGCCGCTCAGTCGCCCCCGCGCGCGAGGCGATGACAGACTCGGAGCTGTTTTGCTGCGCGGCACTGCTCAGAACCGCGCTGACCTCCGGGGAGAAGATGATGAATGTCATTGATGAGAATGAGAATGCCCTCGATAGCGGCACCCCACTTATCTGCGACGTCGTCGACGATCTCGGCGATCTCGAGCGCGATGGACTCGCTTGGTGACTCGTTCGCCCGCGTTTGATACCACTCCCGTACGGTGCCAAATCGAAGAAAAAAACGGGATAAGGCGAAATGGGTGCTTAGGTCGCGTCCAGCGCTCGCCCAGTTCCAAAAAACGCCCATTCCACTCAGGCAAAAAAAAAAGAGAAGACGCGGGAAGAAAAGCCAAGAGCAGAACGAGAACGCACCTGCGTCAACGCTGCCGCTGCGGACACAACGCCCCTGGCAGCACCCGATACCCGCGCTATTCGCTCCCCCTGCTCCTTCTCTTCATGCGTGGCATTACTGTTACAAGATTATGCGAAGTCGAAGGCTGAGGGACCAAGATCGTATCCAGCGCATCTGCCGTGTCGATCGATGGCTCGTGGCTCGTGGCTCGTGGTCCGTCCAGCGGAGCGCGGTCGGGGGCGAGATCGTCATCGTGATGCTGTTGTTGCTTGCGGGGTTCTGAGTCTGATTCTCGCTAGGGTGGGTTCGCAGTCGTAGAACTGGGATAGGAGAAGTGGCGGTGAAGGAAGCGGAAGGGACCAAAGACGGGATGGCGGGGTTATTGGGTGAGGACGCCGGATACCAGGTGCGTGCGCAATTCGCGTCTCATCGACAGGCGCTGCCGTTGTTGTGTGTGGGGCTATGATTGGTGCTACTGGCGCGGTGCCTTGAACGCGTCGTATTCCGCCGTCGTCGCGGTGCGTCTGGATGAGACGTCGAAAAGAGTCAGAAAGGACCCGGCTCGCCCGGGCCGGAGCTGCACAGTCCGGAGCGCCAGGATGTGGCGGTGCCCCAATCATTGATCCGTTTTCTCCTTCCACCTCCATGGCAAGAACCATGTTTAACCGCATACTTCTACCTCCACCCATTGGAAACACAGAAGCTCTCATTGGATGAACCTTTAGCACGTATTCGTACAAGCTAAAGCAAAATAACGAATGTTCGCCCACCGGAATCCCCGCTTTTTCTTGAAGCGAAGTCTGACTGTCTGACTTCGATCCTCCTGACAGCTGCAAGATGTCAAGAGTGGAATGTCGATCGTGGTGCGACTGTCAACCGAACGGCCACTACTCAAGGTCGACCATGTTGAATCGCTATTGAAGCAATACATACCTTGTCGACGCCTAGGAACATCCCTGCCTCGTCGGTCTCGGATTTAACCAAGCTTGTGTTTCCTCGATTGAAAACCTGAACAACATATTGTCGAGATCCAGTCCTGAATCAATAATTCATGCCCGACGAACTACCTTTCTTGTGATTCGGTCCTGGACTCCTCTACGGCCGGGCTCAATGTCTATTTTGGCGTTCGCCACTTCTTGCGGTCAGTTGAGCAGAACTTTCGCGACAATGGGACTTCATCCCAATCAACTTTCCGGCCAGCTCGTAATTCATCACCAAAAACTCACAGCCGACGCAGCCGCCTGACATTCTCCTTTGTCTTCAGACGCCCACAACTGAAGGTGTGCAAGTATCGGACCTCCTGGACCTCCAGCCTGCTGTGCAAGAATTCGACAGCTGTGCCATCTCGTCTCGTCTTCACCTGCTCTTTGTTCTTCTCCCCAAGTTTTTGCTCATCACGTTTTCCCCTCCCGCGGCTGCACTGGGGTGTGACTGGCGAATTACAAGAACAGAAAACGGGTTTGTTTTCTCCTCTCATCCTCAAACAAATCGCTTTGCTTCTCTGAATCAGCCTTCGCTTTGATTCAGATCTACCGAATTCAATATGTGTTGGTCTCTTCAGCCCTTTCCAACTCGAACAAATGGAAATCAAATGAACTCGAAGCACAGCTGTTCCGATTCGCCGTCTTCAATCGCGCTCAACCCCGAAGGATATATTTTCGCTTTCCTACGGCCTCATATGTCCTAGGCACGGCGCCGTGGTTTCTCAACTTGTTCTTAATTATGTATGTGCTCCCAAGTATTCGCTACTCGACGTCCAAACCATTCCAAACAACAAATATGCAGACAGATTAACACTAATTCGGCCCAAGACGTCTGAAGCTAGAGATGCCTCGTTATAGAATTGTCACGATGAAGTCGAGTCTCGTACGTTATTCCCCACGATTCAATTCGACTTGATTTCAAAACTTCAATCTGAGATAGATCTTGAACTTGAATTTCACGACGAATCAGATTAGCCACATTATTTTTCGGCTGGTTCCACATGAAATATTCGACGCTGAGCCGGCGGTCAGTTTGCTGTGAATAGCGGTCTTATTTTAGACATTCATAGAGCTTCTTCAAGCTTGCGTAACGCAAAGCTGTGACATCGGAGCCTATTCCCTCTTGCTTTCCCCGGTCATCATTTATGGATCCCCAAGCCGATTACGACGAAGAATTCATTGTTGTGTCAACCTTGGACTACACCGAGTCCGCCTCGTGCGTCTTGTTTGTCTCTGCCGTTTTCCTGTGAGATCAATTTCACGCCAATGGAGACATCCCGGTGCCCTCTTTCCCCAGGCCGGCGGGCTCAAAAGCAACGCCAAACTCTTCGTCAAATCAATTGGACTTTTGCCTTTCTTGCTGGGAGGGAGGACTCAAACCTCGGGATCAAGCGAAGCTCACACTCGAAAATATTCGGAAATAAAACCCAGGAGGCAAGCTGCTGAGCAGCTGGTCACCAACTATAACTATATCATCAATGGTGTGATAAATCTTCAGGATATACGCAGTTTTCTTAATTTGCCTAGGAGGGAGAGGAGGCTCTGGTGGAGAAGGCTTCGACCGGGGGGGCGATGGAGGTGCCGGGCATGGTCCTATTGTATATTTCGGCCAGCCTCAGGATCGAGAAGCATCACGTATAACTATCTTGGTTACCTAGTATTATCGTTTGCTCATGTGTAACGAACAGAATTTCAGACAATTCGACTAGGGGACCTAAAGCTGGCAAAGGAAGTGAGCCTCAGTCCTCAATCCGGCGTCGTAGGCCGTCAGAGCTGGGGGGTGGGTATTCGGCGAATATACCATGCCGAAATCTGTCGCAATCCTGGAACCGTGACTGTTGCAATGTATCAAGGGGACGGTGCGGAAGAGGTAAGTTCACACAAATTTCCCTATATTCTCTTTGAACAATAGTGATAAAGGAATGGCGAGAGCATGTTGCAAAATAATATGAATCGATTCGGTAACTCATCTCACTCTCACGGGTGTCGCTAATGAATCCGCAGGCATCCTCACATCATGCAGCTTTGCGGACTGGTGAGCACCAAGGGGCTTCATGCTATGGTCTTCCATGACGGTGCCGATCTCCGACTTTCTGGTGTTGATTTTGGCTGATATTGTGAAAAGGATTAATTCCCTACCAACAATTTTTCAACCGTTTTCAACATTCACCTATCTTGAGTGCATACATCATTGGTTATTGTGTATGTCCCATTTGCTGTTCACTCAAGTTAAGCTTATCCAGCTGATTATCAAGAGTTCGCAATTCTGGGTAAAATCCCATGCTGCCGAATGTCCCGTTTCTGATCCTACCCCTGGCAGGAGGCTCGTAACTATATTTCTGATGTGTTCCCGGAATCCTTGACAGGGATGGCGTTGATGACATTTGGTTCACCCTCCGAGTAGCTAACAAGTGCCATATCCCGGAAGGCTACCTATTCGTTTGTCCTCCCGAGGATTTCCGCACCGGTAACAAACTGCAAGCGAATTTATATCAGTGGCCGGCCTGTCTAGCATATTGGTCCCTCGACCCTTCACTGCGTCAAAGGTACCCCTGAACTCAGTTTGTCTAGGTACATGTAGGTCTGTCAAGGTAAGTGTAGCCGACTACACAGGCTCTGACTAGGTTGCATAGGCCGACCTTGGCACAATTGTGGCGATGTACATGTAGTCCCTGTCAAGCTGTGCGTAGGCTACTACGCAGAGTCTGCGTAGGTATGTCAAGGTCTGTGTAGCTCAGCCTAGGTGACTATGCTCAGCTGAACTGAGCTACGCTGATGCTCTTGTGGTCAAATTGCCAGCGAAGCAATATTTTGACCGCCGTAGGCTTTGGCGGCCGTTTGCATTAGCATCACCGCATCAAATGCCAAGGCGATCAGCTTTGATTTCCACGCACTTTTAGCTTTCATGTCACCGCTGCAATTTCTCTTCTTCTTCAACCTCTACATATTAATCGCAGAGAGCAGCTACGCAAATTTAAAGGGTCAAATGACAAGAACAAAATGAGCCGCGAACGGCCCGGATTGGTGGAGATTTGACGCAGAACGAGCGAAGGCGAGGCATGGCAGGTGAGTGACGGCAAGGAAACGGCGTTCCCACTCGGGACGGTGATGTCGACGCCGTAACTTTTGATTGACACATCGGATTCTGTTCAAATTTGGTCTGGACCTGCACTACAGGTCCTATAACTATTTCATCCCTTATGAACCACATCATGAAGTCAAATGCTGGTGCTGCATACCTCGAGTGGCCCAGTACCTAACTACCCAATCACATATAGTAAGCACCTGCATCGGCTCAAAATGGCAGAATATCATCTCGCACGAGAGATATAATTGGAATAGAATGCACAGCACCAGTTCACAAGCAAGTCTACTGGGTGATCGTACCTGGACTAATGTCTGCCTAGGAGGCTATACTCACCTAGAGACACCTACGCACAGCTGACCAGACCTACATGGATATACATACATCTACACAGAGGTACACAGAGCTAAACACAACTATGCAGACCATGTCGAGGCGGCTACACAGAGGTGATCTGCATAGGTGAGCCTAGTCACCTTGACTCAGGCTAAGTCTAGGAGGCCCTTTGACGCAGTGCTTCTGGTGCCGATCGCCTCAGCATGGAGGACGCCAAAAGTCTCGGATTTTCCACAATTCACATCGAGACTAGCGTGGTTGGGACGTCCTGGGATCGCAGCGTTTACGAAGGGCTGCGACGATTTGATGAAGGCAAGGGGCACGATCCAGAGAGTCGGGAGGTTGCGAGGCAGCTGGGATACTCGCTGTTTGAGGTGTTGAGTGACCGCGTGCCGTTTCCGGCTCGTGAAGGTGAGCTTCATTTGATGGTGCTTGTTTGTGGTATATTTTTGCTGATATAGTTTGCTTAGTTGATCGCTGGTCACGGTGGTGTGAGCAGAATGATTCCGCACTTTGTCGATCGTTGGGCCATTACTTGTGACTATATCCCAATTTTCTCTTACTCGAGTAAAATCATTTGAACCCGCGCTTTGTATGCGCTGTGCACGTCTGTATAGGACTTCGGGAATCAACTTCACGCACGAAGTCCACTTAGCTGACGGTGGACAGAGCGCAAATGAGCACCAAACCAGAAGTGGATGTACGGGCTACGGGCTTTGAAGCATTGTAGCAAAGCACCGACTCTTGACATCGAGAAAGGAAACAAAGCAACATAAGCACAACGAACATGATTTGAGGACGAATGCAAACTCGGACCCACACAGACCTGTGTCCGTTGTGCGCGCTTGTCGAGTCCTGATCGATGCCAGTGGGAATTTGACTCTCAGACTCCCGTAATTTGCCACCGCGGGACGAGAATCCATGAAGGCGAGACTACGGCAATTAGAGGACAGAACACGAACACGGGAACAAGAGAAAGACAGCGTATGATCTAGATTTTAGCTAGAGTGGGCAAGGGTAAGAAAACAAGACGAAAAATACGGAGAAGGATGGAGTGGAGACCGAGACCAAGACGAGAGACGAGACGAAAGATGAAGATAACGCAACACAAAAACAAGACAAGAGGCGTGCGAAGACGAAGACGAAGCGAAGAGACGGATATATATACAGGTGCGTCCCACCCACGCTCGCCTCCGTCACACTCGCGCTCTTCAGTCCCAAGCCCTCTCCGCCCCACCGAATCCAAACTCGCCAACGTTCCAGTCCCATTCAAATGATGTATCTCATCGCGTCCAGCCGTACTTCCCGCGCTGCTGCTGGTGCTGAAGCGGCTGCTGGACGGAACCAGGCCTCGCCGAGCGCGAAATCAGCGGGTGCGTCGCATGGCCCTGGTAGCGATTGACCTGGAACGCAGCCGCCTCAGACGCGCCGATTCCGCTGCCGTACCCCCGCGCGTCGGGCTGCTCGACCCCGACGACCCCATGGCGACGCCCTTCGACGCGCCACCGGTCTGCAGCGAGGGAAGGACCTCAGCGCATAGGCGTACGCCTTGCTTGGGTGCGGCAGCTCCATGGAAATGACCTGGGAAGGAAGGCTTATGCATCAAAGGTGGCAAGCATGTATGAACAGATGGAGAAGAATATGCGGCAACAGTTTGAAAAGGTTGGTGGCACTTGGCCCAAGGATGGAGCCAGTCTGGTGCAACATATCAAGTCTGAGCGTCCAGATCCCAGTATCGATTGGAGAGCTGATGTAGAACAGGATGACTAAATGTACTTGTTTATTTCAATCAAAATTTCTGACCAAGGAACTCAAGCAAATTTAACTTTCTTGAATTTTTTTTTTGGTTTTGGTTCAAAAATGGCTGACATGTTGGCTTAAGTTGGCTTAAGTTGGCTTCAGCTGGCTTAAGCCGCTTAAAGCCGCTTAAAGCCGGCTTAAGCCGGCTTAAAGCCCTGTCAACGTTGGCAACGTTGTGGCTTAAGCTCAAGCCACCCTACGGTACTAACTCGGCACCCGGCTGATATGCACTCAGGGTTGTCCGTTCAATAGAAATTGAGGGAATTGTCTCTTCAAAGATTTGGCCCCATAGAATGTCTTGGAATTAAATATACAATCAGCATGCACATATCTAGATGGTTTCTGGCCTGCAGTCAAGCTTGTAAAAATCCGTAGTGTGAGCTTTCCCATCAGACAAGCGATGGGACAGCTCACACTACGAGAATTGTGGCTGTGTGTGTCACCCCCACAATAGGGGTTCGGGTTGTCCCTTCGTTTGTTACTCCTTCACTATTTGGTTGAATACATGGTATGAATAATCCCTTTCCTTCTATCCATGCTTCACTCCACCCTCCTATTGGTATTTTATTTATTTCCTCATACATACATTTCATCCTGCCGTCCCACTATTCGCTCCGTTGCTATTCGCTTCTTAGCAATTTACGAGACATTCATCAGTTCTGTACCTTGCTCCGTAACTCAGGCACGCATACAGACACTTACTTTGCTGACTGTCGTCCAATACCACAATAACAGGTATAGTACTATGGAGCTACTTCTTGTCTTTTGCTCCGTCACTGAGCAACATGCCCACTATTCCACAACACGTGTGTATTTCACAACCCATTTTTTTTTGAGGATCCTTAAGCGGAAGCAGTGTTAAAATACATGTTCAACCAAGTGCGCTTTGCGGCTTGTCTCAGCTGGCCCTGTAACAAATGGTGGACCTGTTTCACGGCGCCACTTGAATAATCTTGGCTGACATTACTGGAGAGCACTACTGTATAAAAGCGTGAAAAGAATACCAAAAAACATCGCACAATGACAACCCACCTGTCTCCCTTCACTGCTTATTCAACCCCCGACCCTGCAACCCAATATTCCACTGCTTATTTTCGCAACCTCACATTCAAGCAAGCGACGCTGCTTACCTTTCCCATGATATATAAACCTGGTTCTGTCTCAGTGTGGACTTTCACAGGTGAACTTACCAGTGAAGCTGAATCAAGAGTCCTACGTGGTGAAGGGGTTCCTGATATCGCTGATGTTACTCCCATTATTCGAGACATGGAGCACGCCTTCTCGGAAGGCGCCCGCTCCGTTTACATCTCATTTCTCGTGGAAGGCAAGTAAATTAACTGTTATTCTTGGTGAATTGAACGGCTTATAAAACATTCTTACAGTCAGCAAAACGTAAATGACGCTCGCAGTGAACAGATCATTGATCCTCCCCGTATTTCCCACAAAGGTCGGCCTCGTACTGCCCGCATTAGTGATGTCCAGGGCCCGGCTTGGCCTGAAAGCCCGGGCTTGGGCCTGGCTTTGGCAGGCTCGGGCTTGATATTCCCCAAGCCTAAGCCCAAGCCCTCAGAGAGGGCTTGGCCGGGCCGGGCTTGGGCCTAAGCCTGGGCTTTTATATAATATGTTCTCGATCTCACTTTTTGCAACAAAATTTTGATGACACCTTGTCCGGCTCGGTGCGGTCACTATTTCTCATGACTTCGGCACTTTAATTAGCATGTAAAGGAGCCACATTCGAGGTGGCTTAATTTTTCAGCAAGGATTGAAGCTTTAATACAGCTACGATTAGATAATGGCGGATCTTTGCAAAAGAAAAATACCCTGTGAGATATTAAAGTTCGAACCAGTGTTGAACTAGCGACTATTCATCGCATCTCATTGTCGATTAATGCTTGAATTCATATCACAACATTTACAGATCGGGAGTTTGCTCCACGTGCCGAGCTAAACATAGCCGAGATCACCGAGACATTCTCGCAGTTCTCCATCTTGTTGAGCTCATTCAGTTCAATGATATTATTTCTTGGTTGTTTCACTCTCTTTATATCATACCACATCACAGCAATCCCTATCTTTCCACTAGGAATATCAAGTACAATGAAACAAGTCCCGTAAATTGTTCAACCTAGTTTCGAACCCCTCGAACCGCCTTTGCAACTCAATTGAAACAAAAAGAGTGTATTTTTCATGTGCTCCTTAGGGGAATGAAGATGATCTTCCTGACTTGATAGATATTCCGATAGATTACAAGGTGGTCGGCGGCCTGTGGCCGCCTCCTCCTGTTTTCGGCATGGCAATCTCCGTGATTGACATCACCAGATTGATGATCCGACCGGATATAAAGCTTGCACCTCTGAAAAGGCAAGAAGCCGCCTTATTTTCAGAAAGAATTTGAATTGGCGTTGAATACAGCGACTTCCGGCCATAGAAAATTCTGTGATCGGTCCCTACAAAGAAATAAAAAATGTTACCGAGGCCTGGGCTTGGCGGGCCGGGCCTGGCCTGAAAATCTTCAGGCCCGAGCCCTGAGCCCGCGCAAGCCCGCCGTCGGGCCTGGCTTGGCCCGGCCTGAACGGGCCGGGCTTGGCGGGCTTGAGGGCTTCAAGCCGGGCCCTGGACATCACTAGCCCGCATTACAAACGCCAGGGAAGGCCGGCAACGAGGCGGAGGTGCCCGAAGTAACCAAGTAGAATCAACCCAGGCCGATGGTTCGGGTCGAAACACATCTCGGGTGGGTAGGACATATAGATGCAGTTTGTGTTGCCAAGCGGGTCACAACAGAAGTAATTGTCCTCTCATGTCTTGGACTCTGCTTGGCAATAGTTCAGTGACACTGTGCAAATTCAGCTTCATTGTATGGCAGAATATATTACTTATGCATTGTCGAACGCCACCGGCACTAAACCGTGGGAGCATCACTTGATTATATTTGCCGAGTTGCCGGCCGATGCCGAGAATGTGGGGTTTCTCTTGGAAACCGGGTTTCCAAATAGAACATTTGATAGCCGAGGGGTTTCTGCAGGAAACCGGGTTTCCAAATAGAATTATCCGGATCTCCGCAACGCAGCAACTGCTAATCGTCTCTTCGCCCCAGTAATATTTCCGCAAAGATGTCCCAATAAGTATTGTAGCGCGCTTCGCGGCAGAGCCCACTAACTGGACTGATTACAACTCGTGCCAAACGCAACTCCCAAGTAGCTCAATTGAATTGGCTCGCATCATCTAATACTGACTTATCCGTTTGCAGTATGCTCGAGCTTCCAGCCTACTGTCACTTCCGAGCAATGCTGTGACGAGGATTAGGCCTGCCGAGTAATGAATGAAATGAATTTGAGAGAGGGGATGTTCAGCAGAAGAACTATAGATTCAAAGTAATGCTACTGTTTAAATACAAAATGATAAGCATAGCCAAGAGATCATAATCATAGATACTGGAAACTGAGTCAGGAGAATAGATAAGTATCTGACATATGAAACAGAGTTACAATATAAAAGAAGGCAGTTCCATACAAAGAAGAATACAACCTATTCAGTAGTGCACATGGAATGCACATGGTATAGCATGCAACCTATTGAGTAGGGCATGTGGTATGTCGATACCAAATCGGTTTGCTATCCCAACACTCCCCCTCAAACCGAACGAAGTCCAAGGGCAGATGCGAAATGTTTAGCCTTCGCACTTGGAAGGGCTTTGGTGAGAGTGTCCGCAACCATGTCATTGGTGGGACAATAAACAAGGCGAATAGTGCCGTTCGCAATCACATAGCGAATAAAATGATAGCGAATGTCGATGTGTTTAGTCCGAGCATGAAATTGGCCCATGTCGGAATAAGCAAGTGCAATGGCTGACTGGTTGTCACCATGGA
This sequence comes from Mycena sanguinolenta, assembly GCA_014462675.1. Lineage (NCBI taxonomy): Eukaryota > Fungi > Basidiomycota > Agaricomycetes > Agaricales > Mycenaceae > Mycena > Mycena sanguinolenta. The sequence continues at coordinate 230,414 of JACAZH010000062.1, read as the reverse complement.
GGGTAATGGGGTGCTCGAGTGGACGAAAGAGCTCGCCAATGAGCTGGCAGAGCCAAGCGGCTTCCTTTGCAGCATAGGTTATCGCAACATATTCAGCCTCTGTAGTTGAGAGGGTAACAAGTTCCTGTTTCTTGGAACTCCAAGAAATAGCACCTCTGTCAATGATGAAGGCATAACCAGAGATAGCGCGCCTGTTTTCCTGAGACATTCCATCTGAATCTGAATATCCTTCTAATCCAGCCTTCCCTGCACCATATGTGAGGCGCCAATTCTTTGTGCCTTGAAGGTAACAGAAGACGTGTTTAACGGCTTCCCAATGTGCCAATCCAGGATTGTCGAGATATTTCGATTGGACACCCACAGGAAATGCAATATCAGGGCGTGTACCAACAGCAGCCCACATGAGTGAACCAACAGCCTTGCGGTATGGGATACGCTTCATCGCGGCAATATCCTTGATGCTCTTCGGGCAGTGCTCCGATGTAAGATGCACATTTGGGTCCATTGGCATCGCACGAGGCTTGGCATCGGCAAAATTAAACCGCTCGAGAATGGACTCGATGTACGACTGCTGAGATAGAGAGATTGTTCGTGCTTCACGGTTGCGTCTGATTTCGATGCCAAGTAGCCAGCTGACAGGACCAAGGTCTGTCATCTTGAAGTGCGATCCAATCTTGGATTTGTACTGTGCAAGCAGCTCCGCTGAGCTGCTGGTGATGGTACAGTCATCGACATGAACGGCCATGATTGTAATGTGGCCCTCGTCCCGTGCATAAAATACGGCATGGTCGACAGAGCACTGGGTAAAACCCAGTTGTGCAAGGAAGCGAGAGAGGGTCTCGTACCATTTACGGCCTCCCTGCTTTAATCCATACAGCGCTTTCTTGAGCTTCAAGACAAAAGCTGTGCGGTCTGCAAATTCATAGCCTGGTGGTTGCTCCATGAAGATTTCCTCGTCGGAGTCCAATTCCCCATTAAGGTATGCACTATTGAAGTCGAACATGTCGATTTCCCAGTCGTTCCGAGCTGCAATCGCAAGAATGAGCCGAATAGAGGTGAGTTTGGCAGTAGGAGAAAATGTCTCGTAAAAGTCGACACCGGGGACTTGAGTGAATCCTCGTGCAACGAGACGTGCCTTGTACTTCTCGATTTCGCCTGCGGCATTCTTCTTGATACGGAGAACCCATTTGCAGTCAACAACGTTGCGGGGGAGAGTTCGGACGGGGAACAATTTCCCATGTGCCCGCAGACTTGAGTGCATCAAGCTCAGTCTGGATTGCTGTATCCCAATGCGGCCAATCTATTCTCTCCTTTGCTTCCTCCAACGTCAATGGGTCCAGTGCCTCTGCATTTGAGGTTGCAGCAACTAATCCATGCTCTAGGATGGCCACCATGTCCCAATCATCACTGAGTTCTGCACTAGCAGCCATTTCAGCTTGTTCGGGTACTTTGGGTACTCGCATTCCCACTGGTACTTTGGGATCGGACGGACGAGTGCTGGTCCTTCCAGCACCACTCTGGAGGTCGAGAATATATCTAGAAGGCTTCCGAATGCGCTGACCTCCTCCAGCAACAGGTTCTTCGGGTGCTTCGAAGTCAGGACCTAGCGGATCAGTGTGTGCGAGATCGTGCTTGAGTTTCTCGATGGATGGAGTCGGCAGGAGTTCAGATGATGTCGAGGGCGGTGTATGAGGTGTAGGATGCGAGGAACTCGCTTGTGGAACAGCTGGAGGGGAATTTTGGTGTGTGTTTTGGTTTTGAATTGCAGTCGAGTGCTGATTGCTATTCTCCTGCTCCCCCTCAAACTGCAGCTCGACTGGAATCGGCACAGTTATGTCGTCCTTGTCGAATTTAACGCTGCGTTCAACAGCAATTCGATGCTTGCCTTCGAAATAAATTCGGTGACCACTGCTGACTTCATCAAATCCCACCCAACGGCCAATATTTGAGCAGCCATCAAGCTTGCTGTTGTCCGGATCATGGACCCACACCTTCGCGCCAAACTCCGGAAGGTGCGCGAGATTTGGTTTGCGCTTGTACACCATTTCGTACGGTGTCTTGCCATCGAGTGCGCATGTTGATGTCCGATTCTTCAAGTAAATCGCATGGTTGGCTGCCTCAGCCCACAAAAATTTTGGAAGTCCACTGGCATGTAGCATGGCACGGACACGTTCCAAGATTGTGCGATTGAGGCGTTCCGCAACACCATTGTGCTCTGGAGTGTCATGGACCGTAAAACTGCACTCGGTCCCCTTCTTGGCAAGGTGAGCATCAAATTCCTTGCTCCAAAATTCGCCTCCACGGTCTGAGTGAAGTTTCTTGATGCCAATTTCAAATTGCATCAAAAGCCACGCTTCGTAGGCCTGGTATGACTCGAAGGTTTCATCCTTTGTGCGCTGGATGTAGATGTGGGACCAACAAGTATAATCATCTGTGAAACTTGAGTAATACTCACGGTGATTAATGGTTCGTGTTGGCGAAGGTCCCCAGACATCCGAGTGTATAATCTCGCCCATGGCAGTGGCCCGTGGTTCCTTCCGCTCCTTTGCAATTGGCTTCCTTGTCATCTTTGCATACTCACATGAATCACAGGATTTAATTCCTGCAGCTCCATTGAGTTTGATCCCAGTGACCAAGCCATCATTCACGAGACGTTTGGCTGCCTCTGGTGCAATGTGGCCCATGCGCCGATGAAGATCTTCGATGGAGACAGTCTCAACTGCACTTGTGGCAAAAATTCCAGTGTCCCCAGGTGTGTGCTGAACTCGATAGATGCCATTCCATTTATTAATGACACCTAGAATCTTCCTTTGCTTGTCGAAGATTCGGCAAAAGTCATCACGGAATAATGTTGCAAAGCCGGCATCCGTAATTTTGCTGATTGAGACCAAGGTAAGCCCCAATTTTGGTGCATACAGCACTCCTTTCAAAAGGATGCTGGCGGTGGTTTTGCCATTTGGGATGCTGATACGCATATCACCTTGCCCAATAGCAACAAATTTACCATGGTCAGCTGTGGTGATGGATTTGGTTGGAATAGAAGTATAGTTGAGGAGTTTGTGCCAGTAGGGGGTCATATGGCGTGATGCACCCGAGTCATAAAGCTCTGTTTTGACTCCTGGAGTGCCAGATTTGTTGGCCAGCATAGCCAAATCAAAGGATGAGGTAATATCTTCCTCTTTGATATCCTCCTGATTGTTGAGCCATTCGTTGACAGATATCTTGACCCAATCCTTGATATCATCTGCCAAGTGCGATGGTGGGCGATCTAGCCCATCCTGCGATAATGTACGACTGACATTCTCATCGCATTTGGAGCAGGAATCAGGCAAGGACATGTTGTCACTTCCCATTTCTTGTTCCTCTCCGTCCGTGTCCGAAGAATTGGCCACGCTCTGCAGATCAGGCAGTGAATCGCATTCACTGTCATTGTCGACACTGCTGTCTGACACACTCTGCAAGTCTGGCATTGAGTTGCCATCCCAGTCATCCGAAATTCCAGAGCCTGCAGCTCCACATGCGATCTCCTGTGAGTCTTCAAGCTCTCGGAGTGATTCTGCTGTGCTGATGGTGCCATCTTCTTCATCCTTGAAGAAGTCTTCATCGTCATCGGACAACCAACATCTCACACTTGTGCTGCTTTGCACCTCTGTGGGTCTGCCATGTTCGACCACATCGAACTCGGCCTTGAATGACCGTAGGTTTTCTTCAACCCATGCCATCCATACACCATCATCCTCGATGGCTGCATTTGCATCATCCCTCGCTTTTCCTTTTCCCTTCCCTTTTCCATGTGGTCCCTGTCCTTCCTTTCCTCCACCCTTCGCCCAGCAGTCAGCCTTGACATGGCCCTTCTTGTGGCAGTTGTAGCACTCCACATTGGGCTTTGACGCGCTGCCCTTGCGGCCACTTTTACCACGATCACCCATGGTGAACGCAATGTCACTGTCGTCCTTCTTGGACTTCTTCTTCAAGCTGCGGCGGTCGGCCTCCCTCATTGAGGCCACAAATGAGGTCATCGGGTTCGAGGGTTTTCCCGAGTAGAGTGGAAGTTGCCGTGATGGCAGCAAGGTAGGGATCGTAGGAGGGCGGGAGCGAGCCGAGGATAATTGCAGTGAAGTTCTCGGGACCAGGATCGGCTCCCATGCCAATAAGATCTGTGCGAAGAGTCTGTAGCTTCGCCAGATGAGTTCTAACATCTCCGCTCTCTGTGCAGCGCTCATCCTGTAGCCTGCGTCACAAATCCACAGTAACCATCTTCGATTTCTTTTCGAATTCCTCTGACACCTTCTTCCATAGGTTCGCTGCTGTCTTCTCGTCCTTGACACGCAAGAACAGCGAATCTGGAATTGAACTCGCAATGGCCTGCTTCACAATGGCCTGACCAGACTTGTATGTCTTCAAGTCCTTCTCGTATGCCTCCTGAGCAGCGGTTTCACTAGCTGTAGGTGGGCTGGACATTGTTGGAGGGACAGGAGCGGTATATGTGAGCGATAGGTGGTCATCCAAGGTGGCAGCATCAGCGGCGTAGATAAAGCGATTTTTATAAACGCTCCAATTTGATCCGTCGCCCTCGCACTTCGGCACACGCAAGAAATAGTCACTGAGTTTCGAGTTTGGAGTGGACATGGTCCAGAGGTAGAGGTAAAAAGAATAAGTTTGTCGATTTAGATGTGTGTGGTGAATTTAGATTCGGGCAGGGCCCATAACCTAATGAATGAAATGAATTTGAGAGAGGGGATGTTCAGCAGAAGAACTATAGATTCAAAGTAATGCTACTGTTTAAATACAAAATGATAAGCATAGCCAAGAGATCATAATCATAGATACTGGAAACTGAGTCAGGAGAATAGATAAGTATCTGACATATGAAACAGAGTTACAATATAAAAGAAGGCAGTTCCATACAAAGAAGAATACAACCTATTCAGTAGTGCACATGGAATGCACATGGTATAGCATGCAACCTATTGAGTAGGGCATGTGGTATGTCGATACCAAATCGGTTTGCTATCCCAACACCGAGGCGGGTGGCTGAACCTTTAGAAATGCGTCACCGGCTGTCAAGTGTATTATTCCAGATCACTCATATTAGGGGCAGTCAGAGTAGGGGGATTCTAGTGGATTCTGACAGGTGATTTGAAAAGTGATTCGGGTTTAAATAAAGCATGAGAGAATGAGAATTGCCTTTGAAATGCAGAAGCTCCTCTGGAGGAGATTTAAACTCACTTCTCGATTACGATTACAATTCTCAGTCTTGTCACTTCCTTACTGCACATATTTATTTTTCGTAGTTCATGTATTGACACTACCTCGCTACATCAATACCACGACCACTGGTAGCCCTTGTGATCTCCTTCTGAAAAATGGCGTGAAACGACATGTCCGCAGTCGAATGCTGGCATGGAAAATTGCAAATGCCTGTCTCTGTGCTCCGAGGTATGCATAAATACAACAAGGGACACAGCGGTACACAAGACAGCGGCCATCCGGGACTATATGTGTGTATTTTCAAGCCAAAATTTACTCTGAGTGCCCTTATTATTGGATTGGAATTTAATTTCCTTGACCCCAACTGTGACCTCTGGCCGATGTTTTTGCCCTCAAGGTTAACTAGTATCAAAGTAGCGTCGGAGCAGAGTCGAAACTCCTTAAATGTGATTTGAGTTTTACCGCTCCGGCACACGTAGGAAAATATTTGTAAACCTTAATTTTCGCCCTCCAAAATTCTATACAAGCTCCAATGTATCATGAATCTCTACTCCCGGTATATCTAGAGCTGGCATGAAAAATAATCCGTCAAGCCTCTAAAGCGAGCTAAATCAATGCTGTGACTGTTTGTCACCCACCGGACCAAAGTGTTCTTTCTCATGCACTCGTACCCCTCGCACTGTGTCCCCCTCGCAAATCCACATTGCTTTGCCCAATTTTTGAGGCGCAGAAGGAGGTATTTTATGTGATTGATTGTGTCGACGGCGACATGTTTCTACATATCAACAATATAGATTGAATAGAGATACATTCTGGTGGGAAGCAAGACAAAATTTTCTCGCAATCTTTGAGCCAAAAATGCAAAGGAGACCTCATGCGACCGGACGGGCTGCAGCAACAGTCGTTACCGCCAGTAATCCGTCACAAGCCTATATAGGGATTACGCACCACATAACGTCTTGGAATGGCTTACAGGACCTCATAAGCCACTCCATCAGAGCCTTGTAAGCCACTGCAACCCTATGTAAGCCGCTAATCCTGCTCAAGCCGTTACAACTCATTTAAGATTTTTCTGACAAACGATGCTCCGTGACCACCCTAGTTTTCACTCAGGACTTATATTGGATGCCCATGTCCTGCTCGCACATTCTGCTCGATGTGCTCCAGTCAATTCTACTCAATAATTTTGATTCTGACTGAACGTTCTTCCGTAGTTTTGAGACATGTGAATCATTGTTCATAAGATGCCTGGACTGCCTTTGAAGATCCCGAGCTCCGTTGTGATGGTTTCCGTGCAGAAGACTCACAAATCCATTTTTGTGACATGAATATTACTATTGACGGCGCTCGAAAGAGCGAGAAGAGATGTACACACCAAGTGCCCAAAACCAGACTTATGCAAGTCGCAACTGCCGTCACCTAAATGAGGTGCCAATGTCTCACGCGTAGATTGATTGCAGTTCGTGACTTACACCCTTCATTAAGCATTGCAGGTGACCCGTTAGAATATCTAATAGCGGACCTCCCAGTTAGCAGGTGGTAAACAAGAGCATGCCTAGCTTGCTGAGGACTTAGACCAAGAACAGCTAAAGCAGAAGAACTTGCAAGGGGGAGTATCATCACTGCGGCGATGGAAAGCAGACATGATAGAATTACCACATTTAGGCGATACATAATGTATGGACGACCCCGATGCAGGCACATACCGGCCGCGGTGGGATGTCGGATGCGAATGTGGACATTGTGGATATGGTGAACATTATGACATCTGACGCGAGCGCTGGTATGCAGTGTAGGGCGCGACATACTGAAGTCTCCTTGGGTATATGGAGAGAAATATGCTGGAGAAGTGGCGGCAGATAGAGCTGGGTCAACCGAGTTGACCCAACGGACATATTCGACATATTCATCATACTTCATGGTGGCATCAGCGTACCCGAGGACGGCCCTGCTATTTGCCGTCGCAAAAGGCATTCATCAGCGAGGAAACAGCCTCAGGCATCGAGAAAAGCTACTTACAATTCATCACGGGCCTGTAAATAGGAGCTGTACCCGAGGACGGCCTTGCTCGGACGGGCGAGGAGACACAAAGAGGTCCGAGGTTCAAGAGGGCCAAAAGAGGGCCAGGGCTCAGATGAACAACACGATCAGGAGCCAAGCTACAGAGAACTCTGAGCAGTCCAGGGCAAGAACCAGGTCGGAAGTCAAGGCAGCGGCAACTGTAACGTTGGCATGCAAGGAAAAGATATCGGCATTGGCCGGAAGAGACAGCAGTCCTGATGCTCGAGAGTTGGATACTTGACAACCTGAAGCAAGAAACCATTCAAGGGAAAGAGCGGACTCTGAGAGAGTAGCATCGAAAACGACAGTCAAGGGAAAGCAGCAGAAGGCCAGACGTAGCGACATGGAGGAGAAAGAAAGAAGGAAGGAATAACAACAAGAACGTACGTCGTACCGGTACTGTAAAGTGATCCGGTGGACATAGCAACAAATTTTCCGGGCTTCGAAATCCGACAACAACGGCAAGCGCGAGATTGAGATGACCAAGTTGCCGGGATTTGACTCCGAGAATGACAAGCACGAAATCGAGATGACACAAGCAACAGCTGAGGAAAAGGTTCTAACGGCTCCGTTTCCACACGAGAAGAATCACAAAAAAAGAAGAGTGCAAGGGAGGCAGAGTTCGTCACTTCTTCGCTCAAATCTCAATGCAAACAATGCTATATAACGCAGGATAAAAAAGCATGACGATGTTCAATTGACTAAAATCAATCAAAGTCAGGTGACAATTGCAGTTTACTGCCAAAAAGTTATCTCCGAGCACCACAGGACCCACTAACAAGTTAGTGGGCATCATCAGGCAGCGGAGCTCTTTATCCGGATGTTTCTTTGTGCCCCTTGACTCTTTTCTTGACCTCGCACGTCGTCTCGATTCTAAATGGCGGCAGTTATGGGCGCTCTCCATAAACGTACTTTGTGGATCTCTCGCCATGCTGTACTGATATTGACGAAAGATCTCTCTGCCTGGCGGCGGTCCCGACCAACTATGCCATTGTCAGGAACCTCGCTAGTCTCGTCGTAAGCCATCCACTCAATCTTTCAGAACACTTCGCTATCTTTTAATCCCACCACCTTGAACTCAATCGATTGAATTCTTTTGCTTCAGATCTCAGCTTGTGCGGGTTTCGTCAAATACACGTTGGGAAATCTTTCGACGAGCCTTGGGCGACGGCAGAAGCTCGAGCAAGGCGCCTAACGGCCGCTACTGGACTGTTTTGGCAAAAGCTCTTGACATTTGGGAGTTCCGGCCGTTCCCCGACGTAAACTAGCCACATATTGCGTCCGAGAATTGCGTTGGTAAAAGATCTGGCTGTCTGAAGCTCGCTCTGTGAGTACTCGTCTTCGGGATGGCTCATATCAATCTCTCCGCCTGCAGACTATTTCTCGCGTCGTTTCTCCTCGTTTTCCCGAATGAACGCGCCTTCGTAAGAACATCTTGCTTTTTGCCCCGAAGTCAGATATAGGTGTGCTGCATATATACTTCTGCCTCCACCAATTGGGAACGCCAGAACTCTCCTTGAATGAACCTTGAGCGCACATTCGCACAAGATGAAGCAAATAACGAATGATCGCCCACCAGAATCCCCGCTTTTTCTCGAAGTGTAGTCTGGCTTCGATCCTCCTGAAAGATGCGAGAATGTCAAAAATGGAATGTGCGACCGTCAACCGAACGGCCACTACTCAATGTCGACCATATTGAAGCAATACATGTCTTGCCGACGCCTAGGAACATTCCTTCTTCGCCGGTCTCGGCTTTAACCAAGCCTGTGTTTGCTCGATTGAAAATCTGAACAAAATATTGTCAAGATCCGGACCTGACTCAATAATTCATGTCTGACTTGAACTACCTTCTGTAATTCGGTCCTGGACTTCTCTATGGCCGGACTTGATATGTCCAGTATGGCGTTCAAAAGGATTCCTACGGTCAGCTCGGCAGCAAGCGCAACCTGTCGGAATTTTCCTCGGTCCTCAGATGCACACAACCCGATTTGTGCAAGCGTCGGCCTCCTGAACCTCGAGCTTGCTGTGCATTGATTCCACAGCTGAGCCGTCTCGTATCGTGTTCGCCTCTCTGTTCTTCTCCTCAAGCTTTCACTCCCCCGTGTCTCCCCGCGTCTGGGTTGCCGCTGGCGAATTACGAGAATCGGAGAGACCCTCAGGCGCACAAAGAGTGTATAGGTCCGAGTGTCAAAGTTGCTTTGTTTTTCTCTTTCGATGTCAAAAGTCAGGAGCTTTGCTTTGCTTTGACTTAGAATCCTTTATCTTCGCTTTTGGCACCCACTCGGAATCGAACCAAGCAAGACCATCGGACGTAATGAACCCGAAGACACACCGACAACGGTTCATCGTGCTGAATACACCTTCCTTTCTTGATCTTCGTTGACGATAAATATTTTTTTCGATTGTTCTAGCCTCTTCATGCCTTCGAGCTCGTTCCATCCCGTTTGGCACCGAATCAAATGAAGCAAAATCGAATCCAATTGAACCTGATGCACCTTTAAACTGGTAGCCGTTACGATTCATCGTCCTCCACCATCTTTGTGCCTCTTTCAGCCGGCCTTGCTTTGTACTTTTGAACGGCTACGGCTTGCTTTGTGCCTTCAGGCTTCCAACCGCTTGTTCTATTCCGCTAAATGCAATGATTATTCGCTCTCTGTTGGATTTGTGCCTCTCTGGAATGATCGCGATGCCTGCCTTACGCCTGCATTCGGGTGGATCACTTCGCCAAAATATATCCCGCCCGGAGAGTGGCAGCAGCGCCGTTTAGATCTTGGACTCTTTCCGCAGCCTACCGCATTGCTGCTGCTATACCATGGACGCACGGGCGATGTCGAATAGGCTCTTCAGCATCCACTAGATAAGCAGTCCTGCAACAAGTCTAGTATTCTCTTGCGTTCCATTTCGGTGTCAAGACTTGATGCATCGCAGCAGCAACTGCGTCTGTATGTACTATGGACGATGGACGCAATACCAATTTACTACTCGCGGCATCGACGTCGAATAACCTGGGAGTCTTGTCCATTCTACACTAGTTTTAACTATGGTTATCGCCATTCAGTGCTAGCTTCTGCCTGGAGCTCAGCCTGAGCTTTTTTTTCCAGTGTCTTCTGCAGTGCTGCTCATTGATTCCCTGTAATTCGACGGTATGGGCGATCTCCTCCTGTCTTGTTTTCTCCCAGCGTCAAGTTCATTTTCTTATGTTTTATCCGTTCGCATGCTTCTACAGCCAACCGCGATAAGCGGGGAAGAAGCGACCTTCGGAGCGCGCACGGCCATGGATGGATGGCTCAACAAATACCAGGAAGGGGAGACCAATCGCAGCAATGCCTGCTGTGGGATTCCTCGTCTGTGCCACACCGTCCCGTCTTGTCTTCAATCATGAACACGTAGCGCAGAGAGGAGCGCAGCGCATCGTATTCGCAAGAGTCGGAAGGATGTCGAGTCTTGACTGTGAATACTGGTCTCAGCTGCTTCTCTTCCACGTGTCCGTCGTCCTGCGTCATGCGTTGTCTTCATTTACTTTATCTCCGTCCTCCGTCTTCGTTTCCCTTCTCGGCGCTGTTGGTCTTGTCTCCGCCTTCGTCTCATCTCCCATCTCGACCTGGTTCGTAACATCTTGCATCCTCTATCCCTCACTACTCGCGGGAGGGAATTGCTCGTCACGTCTTCCCTCCCGCGGCCGCGCTGGGGCGTCACTGTCAAATAACGAGGACAATCCTTCATCCTTGATTTTGAAATTCCCACCACAATCGACCCAGAGACAAACCATTTGTGCACAAAGCATGTAAGTCTATGTGAGTCCGGGTTTGCTTTATCCACTCATCCTCAAACTGATCTATATCGCTTTATGTTACAGCCTTCGCTCTGCAACAGATCTTCCGAATTCAATTTGACTTAGCCTCTTCAGCCCCTCGAACTCAAACAAATCGAAATCAACTAAACTCAGAGCACAGCCGTTCCGATTCGTCGTCTTCAATCGCGCTCAACTCTTTGGAAAAGAAAGATATATTTTCGCTTTCCTACAGCTTCATATGTCCCGGGCGCGGCACTGTGTTCCCTCGACTTGTTTTCAATTTTGTTATGTCAAGTTTCCACCCCAGATAAATCTTGAACTCGAGTTTCGCGATGAATCGGATTAACCACATTATTTTCGCCTGGTTCCACATGAGATATTCGACGCTGAGCTGGCGGTCAGTTTGGTGTGAATGGCGGTCTTATTTTTAGACAATCATCGGGCTTCTTCAAGCTTGCGTAACACAAAGCGGTGAAATCGGCGCCTCTTCCCCCTTGCTCTTCCCTGTCGTCATCTATGGATCCCCAAGCCGATTCTGACGAAGAATTTGTTGTTGTGTCCACCTCGGACTACGTGCGTTCTGTTTGTCTCTGCCATTGTTCTGTAGCTTAATTTAACACCGCTGAAGATATTCCGGCGCCGTCTTTCCCCAGGCTGGCAGGCTCAAAAGCAATGCCAAACTCTTCGCCAACTCAATTGGATTTTTATCTTCCTTGCTGGGAGCGAAGATTACCGAAGGCCAAGATTCGGGAACAGCCAGAACCCACGTTCAGAAATATTCAGAAATAATGGGGAGACAAATTGCTGATCATCGTTCGGTCATCAACTATAACTGTTTCATCAACGGTGCGAGAAACCTTCAAGATATACACAGGTTTATCGATCTGCCTAGGAGGGAGAGGAGGCTCTGGTGGAGAGGGCGGTGACCACGGCGGCGATGGAGGTGCCGGGCACGGTCCTACTGTATATTTCGGCCAACCCCAGAAACGGCAAGCGTCCGGTATATCTTGGCTACTTCGTATTGTCATTTGCTCAGGGGAAATAAACAGAATTTCGGACAATTCCACTGGGGGATATAAAGCTAATCAAAGAATTCAAAGAAACACGTTTTGGTGTTGTCGGTCGCCAGACTCCAGGAGCGGGTGCTCGGCGGGTGTACACAGTAAGCTTGAGTGTCGCGAATCTGGCCACATGACTGTCGCTATATATGAGCGAGACAGCGCCGAAGAAGTGAGTCCACAAAACCCTCCTGAGAGTTTTTCTTTTTTCAATAATCGTTACAGGCATGGAAACGGCATCTCACAAAATATGAAGCAGTTCGGTAATTGACAACGATGCTCTTCTGTATTGCTGGTGTTCTTATGAACAATCTTGCAGGCATCCCAATATCATGCAGCTTTATGGATTCACTGCATTTTGAGGCCTTGTAGGCACAGGGTCTGCCTACCATAGTAGGCAGAGGTCGGCAGACCCAGTGTTCAACACAGTGTGCTCCCACTCCCAATGGTCCAAATTCATGCTAGGACATTTATATCACTGCGGAGACCCATTTGTTTTACTATAGGTAAAACAGCCAGAAAAAAAGTATTAGAGGTCCTTTGGGTTTTTCTGCAGATTTTACTGCAAAGTAAAATTCTGTCAATTTTTTCTCTTTGTCAAACGATGCCTTTTTATCTCGGTAAAACGATTTTCCCACTATACATTTGGTGAGAGAATCATTTTACAGGACAAAGAAGGAATCATCTTACAAAGGGAAAAATACAAAGAAATTTTACTTGCATGTAAAATGCCTTGAAAAACAGCTTGAACCTCAGGCTCAAATCCAGACTGTGTTTACAAGGCAGGACACAAAATGGGCCAGAAACAGCCATAACTGGCACTAGGCAAGCTCTTGAGCATCAAAAAACTCCAGGTTGAATTATCTCGACGGTATTTCTGCCATTATTAGATCAATCCATCAATTAAATCTGTTAATCTCAGCAACTCGGTTCAACGATGGCATAGAAACGTCCGATATAAATGGGGAGAACAGATATAGATTGCATCTGAGGCATTGGAATAGGCCCAACCAAGTGAGGAATGAGTATGAGTGCTGCTCATTGATTATATAGGGGAGGTCGACAGACCGCTAAACCCAGTTGGGCAGAGTCTTGATCGGCAGACTCTGCCTAGCGGCATTTGACATGATCGACCGACCTAGACCCACCTAAACCCAGTTAGGCAGACTGTGCCCACGAGCCGTCAAAATGCAGTGATTGGCGAGCACGAAGGGGCTTTACGCAATGGTATTCCATGACGGTACACATTGCCGACTTTCTGGTGTTGATTCTTGTCTGAAAGTATCAATAGAATTGATTCCCTATTGCCAATTTTTGCGCCGTTTGAAAATTCGTTTATCATGAGGACATACATCATTGCTTATTGTGTACGTCCCGCTGTCATTGCCTAAGTTAGCACTTACCCGCCCAATCATCAAGGCTGCAGAATTCAATGTAAAAGCCCAAGTCGCCGAATGTCCCATATTTGACCCTACCGTTCGCAGGAGGCGAAGGATTATATTTACGACGTAATTGGGTCTTCAAAGGTGATGCATTCTACTAGGTCCTGGGTGTTTTCCTAGCCCTGACAAGCAGTCATAGGAAATGTCAGTATGGATATGACCATCAACAGGCGATCTCTGGGCCGACCTCATCCAAGGTGGACCTGAAACAGGCTCCCACCTTGATTGGTGGTGGGACATTCGCGTACTTCGCTTGGAGAATGTAAAATTGGATGCTCCCGATTCAGAGGACATGCTCCCTTCAAGCTTGAGCAAGGACCAATATCATGGGCTCTGTTCTGAGCCTTGGATAGCCTGGGAGCAGTATTTTCAAGTTTCTACTGAACACCCTGTTGGACTGCAGTAACCCTACAAAGTTTGTTTAAGCAACCAGTGTCTGAGTGCTAAACAGGGTTTAAGGACTGTTTGGTTTAAACAGGCTATTGATCAGAGTTGAAATAGTGTTCAATTGGAATGTAAAAATGGGTGTAATGGGTGGCAGTCAAACACACACCACAAGGAAGGAAGGCAACCAAAGTGAACATTTTTACAACTGAACTAAGGAGGACACATCAAACAATCAACTAGTAAGTTTGATCTCCTTGCGGGACTGCGAAATGTTCCAGCTGAGTATCAAGTCCATCGCACCTTGGACACTGGTAAAACCTCGGTGCTTAGAGCTCACTACAATTGACATGGATTAAAAAGAAGTCAGGATATTGTTAAAAACAGCAACCAATTCCTGATCTCACCATTTATTGTCCTTTGACACCATGGTTGATGTGTAATATCTTTGTTTCTTCCTCATGAATGTTGGCTTTAGTACATGCACCACTTGTGGTCCAATTGAGCCTAGGAATTCAGCTTTAGAATTCATGCCTTATGACTGCAAGCACCAGTCATATTTGTTCTATTTAACTTCTGTGACCTAAACTTCTGTCTTGCTGGTACTTCTAGGGAGCTTTTAGCCTGTATTCGTTGATATGTCAACAGATTGATTCTCTGGACTAGTGTCACCATATTTGGTCAAAGCCTTTTTGCTTCATGGAAGTTGTGACCTTTCAATCAGTGGGTGAACAAAGCAGCTCTTCTGAGTGGCTCAGCAGTGCTTGTATTGTCTTGTGGTTATTCTGCCATTTGAAGTTCTCAATCCTCCCAAAGTCTCAGGTCTGATTCTCGAGGGTGCCTTTTAGTTTTGAATGACCACTGATTAAACAGGGTTGAAACACTTTTGATCATTGATTAAACCCCGATTAATCCAGTTTTGAATAGTTCATTATACACCCAGATTAAACGTTGTTCAATCCTTGAACATGTTTCTAGTTTCAGGCTATTTTTTCCCCAAAAGCCATCTAGCATGCTGAGAACATATCCCAGCAGCCTAATATTTTCAAAACCCAAGAATACCCATCACAGAATATTGTCCAAAATTCCTTTCTGTCACCAATTGCACATGAATTAGCTGAGCAGATCTATCTAGCTTCCATGTCAATTGATGAAGAACTGACTGAGACATCAGGAATTCTTTGAAAACATCGCAAAACAGACATTTCTTGGATCATGCCTTAGGTACTGCAGTTAGCTGTAATCAGTGATGCATTCTCCTGGGTTCTGCGTCCTTCCTGCCCTGATTGATCATAGGACTATTGCAACTGCCTGGCATGGATACAATCTGCAACAGGAGACCTCTGTCTTGACCTCGCCCAGCGTGAGCCTGAAATGAGTTCCCTGTTGGATTGAATGCCAAACTGTGGCCTACTTTGCTTGGAAAATGTCTCATTGGATGCCCCCGACTCAGAGGACATGAGCATTTCAAGCTTGAGCAAAGACCAATACCAGAAGCTCTATTCTGGGCCTCCGATAGCCCGGTTTCAGACCTTTCGGGCTTCTACTGCACATGCTGTTGGACCGGGAATTTTCAGGTTGGATTTCCAACATGGGACCTGTGTGAGGATCATGGAGGCTGTTCAAATCCTTCCTGAGGAATGTCATTGGGACAATTACACTGGAGAAGCACCAGGTGAACTGTTGCCAAATTCATGGATTCGGTGAGTGCTTTTACTGGACTGCTTTTTGTTTCGCTGATATTGTTTTCAAGGTATGACTTCTGCCGAGCATATACTCTGAGGCTTGAATTACTGCTCTTGTTCCTGTTGTATGAAATCCTGAAGGCCTGGCTGGTGCAGGCAAACTGTATTTTCGCCAAACTCGAGGAAGAGGCACATGTTGAGGATTATGGTGCGAGTTTACATACACCATGTTCAATACTGGTTCATTGTTCATCAATTGATCAAAACAGCCGGCATCGATGGCATTTGGTTCATCCTCCGAGTAGCTGACAAGCACCATATAGCTCCCAAGAGCTATCTATTTGTTTGTCCTCCCCAGGATTTCCGCACCAGCAATGAAGCTCATGCAAATTTATATCAACGGCTGGCCTGTCTAGTGTATTGGTCCCTCGACCCATGTGGTGCTGATTAGCTCAGCACAGAGGATGCCAGAAACCTCGGATTTCCTGCAATTCACATTGAGACTTGTATCATTGGGAGCTCCTGGAATCACAGCATTTATATTTCACAAAGGCAAAGGGTTCGATCCAGACAGTGGGGAGGTTGTGAGGCAGCTGGGACACCCATTGTTTGAGGTGTTGAGGAATCGTATGCCGTTTCCGGTTCATGAAGGTGAGCTTCAGTTGAACAGATTGTTTGTGGTATATTTTTACTGATATATTTTGCTAGTCAATGATGACTGCTGTGAGCAGGGTGATCCCTCACTTTGTTGATCGATGGGCCACTACTTGTAACAATATGCCGATTTTCTCTTCTCACCTGAGTGAATTCAATTGAAGTTGCGAACTGTACTTTTTGTGTATAGCACCAGAGGCACGAGGTGGTTTTCACAGGGAGCACAACCGAATAATCAAGGCTAGAACATTGAATAGACTCGAACCAGTCGTTATTCCGGACGGGCAATAAATGCTCTACATCAATAACAACTGGAGCCAAGTCACCGGTCGCTAAGGGACACAGGGATTGCTGGGTTGTAACAAAATTCTGAATAGAGGATTTGTAGTAGTCAAAATCCTAAGACACTTATTCTCCAAATTTTAATAGCTGAAGAATCGAGCTTTCAATAGGCAGTTTGATGTGCACCGCTGAATATGGTCGAGCCCCTATCCAGTCTCGCATAAGCTTTGTTGATGAAACTGCAAATTGCAAGCTCAATTCTGCAGCTATTAAAATTCGGAGAACAACAAGTGTCTTAGCATCTTGTCCTCTACAAAATTGTCTATTCAGAATTTTGATACAGAAAATCTTTTCCAACAGCCTATCGAAATTTTGGCGAAGTCCCTCAAGTCAGACCCGGCAATTCCCGTGTCCCTGAGCGATGGTGATTTGGCTCCAGTCCTTCTGGTATCTGATCAAATGACTGTCTTTGAGAAGTTACAATGGAGGTCCTGGTTTGAGTCTAAACATTGAAAAGATATGCAGAAAATATTTACAATACCTTGAGTGAGTTTGTGGCTCAAAGAACAAAAGAGGGTATTCAAAGGACATCCTTTGGTTCAGAATGTCTTTTGAATACCTTCTCCATGTTTGAAGCCAAAGACATGCAGAAGAGAATGCAAATATGTTCAGCATATCTTTTGCATATTTGGGTATAGGTTATCAAGTTTAGTCTCTCCTAGACAGACAATACAACATAGTAACTCGTACCTTGTTATGTTGAAGTCTGTTTGTAAG
This sequence comes from Mycena sanguinolenta, assembly GCA_014462675.1. Lineage (NCBI taxonomy): Eukaryota > Fungi > Basidiomycota > Agaricomycetes > Agaricales > Mycenaceae > Mycena > Mycena sanguinolenta. The sequence continues at coordinate 213,067 of JACAZH010000062.1, read as the reverse complement.
CGGTGGGGTCCAATCGCGTTAAAACCTTGTTACATAAGTTGCGGAGTTTGAATTTTGCCTCTTGTCGTGTCGTTTTGGCTGCACAGCACATTTTCTTGACTTTTCTTGAATGGTAAACAGCTTAAATGTATATTCATGACGATCTGCCTCTTCAGAATTTTTCAAATCTGGCTTGAAACATCATACTGCATTGTTATTGAATGCGGTGTGACAGTGACGTGACAAACACTCATCAACTTTACTCTTCAACAGCATTGTCAAGTGGTGGTGAAAAAATCCGAAAATATTGGGGCACAGAGATTGCATCCCGAACTCGCTGCTGAAGATATTTTTGAGCTTCAAATCCTGGGGGAAGGTCCTCAAAACATGATTTTGTAATAAGGTTTTAACCCGATCGTGCAGTTGACCGTAGAAACAGACTATATCAAGTTATGCCTGGACTTCTTACCGTTCAGTGGACGAGAGGCGTTGTTTGTGACATAATAAAAGTGCTATCTTTATACCATCATACCCTAATCTGTTATACCTCCTATCATTCCTCTACTCTTAACACTACTTCTTGGTTTTCTGTCATATCAACTCGTCGACACTACACCAGCCCCCTTCCTTCGCTCGAATTATTTGTGGAGGCTTCCGTGAGGGACGGTTCTTTCTTGTAGTTCATGTTAGCAACCTCTAGTACGCTGCTCTGACGTAAACCGTATCGGGCACCACGACAATCAGTTCGATCCACTCGAGCAAACAGACGCTAGGCAACAGGAAACGTTGAGTCCGTCCCAAGCCTTATAGCAGTTGTTGGAGTGCTGGGCAGATCTTCGGAGAGGCCCACCTCGTCATTGTCGGGTGTGTTGTAGAAGGCCCAGGGTGATTTTGCTAGCAAGAGATTTGAATTGATTCCACCCACCACTTCATGTGGCTTACCAACAATCAACAACCGAAGCCCCTTGGGCTTACCAATCCTGTGCCCCTTCAATTTCTTCTGACGACGAGTTTGATCCCTATATCTACTCAGTCGCAACTCCTACCTTCTGGCAACGAATTTCCATCCCTACCCCATTCCAATCACCATAATCTTGCCCAATGGCTACAGTTTCATCCAAGGTCATTCTTGCTGTTCCGCCACCGTTTTTCAATGGTGATAAGAGGAAGTGGAATAATTTCGAAGACAACCTCTCCACCTATGTCACGGCTTATGATGATGAACTGAACACCGATGATAAGCCGTGCAAACAAACATACAGGAAATTTTGCAATTTTGCGCTTTCCTTGCATGCACTCTCCTTGATAAGAGAGTTACCGTGAGCCTCGGACGGGTAACTACTGGTCAAATAGTTAGAATGGTTTCCAAGGATATCCGTGGTAACGTTGCTGGTAAAGTGCAAGGCCCAACGCTATCAAGGGTACTATTCGAATAACCAGACAGTACCTGGGTTACTACAACTCAGAAGCACTGACACTAGACTCGGACCAAAAGGATTAAACATAGCATTGGCACTCCAAGGAAAGACATGAATGGGTTCCAGGAGCGCCTTCGTAACAAATGGTGTTTGTGGGAGTTTGGCAAGGACATACGCGTGCTAGAGGTCATGGGGCAATGCGCAAGGAAGGCACATGGAGAGATTGGCCGGACCCAGGCGGGTCTGGGCTCCTCTAGGAGAGCACGGCAGTCAAACGCATCAGCATTCGGCACCAGCGGCATGGCTATGGACAGCTGTCCGATCATGGCAGTTACTGATCGATCACGGCGGAGGGTTCTGCCAGTTCAACCACTTTCTAAGATTGGACAAGTTAATCTCGAAGAGACCCCAGCTTACCATGGCAGGTGGGTGGGCTTGTGACGAAGAAGACATAAGTGAGGGATAGCAGGAAGACACAGGGCTAGCACTATTGAGGGCAAGAAGATTTGGAAATGTCTCCTTGATACTGCAGCAAGGAGATCCTCGATCGTTTGGACAACACATGACAGCCAACGTTTAGGGGGAACCAATAGCAATACCCGTGCAGGGGATTCGAGTCATAGTTTCTCGGGCGCATGGACCTTTTCTCATAATATTTATATAGTCATCGGACTGAGCAGTAGTATATAAGGAGAGTGTACAAGTAGAATTAGGGAGCGGACCTTTGGGTTGGAGCACTTGGGCTAGGGTTAGCACTTGTGTTGTCGACAGGTTGGGGTCTCGGAAAGACTTAGGTCGATCCACAAACAAATTGTAATTGTCTTGTGGCAGTTTGGCTGAAACACGTCTATCTTAACAACTATTATCGTTCTTCAGAACACCCACATTATAAAACCCAATCGATTCACTTTGAATCAGAGGAAGGCGTCTTTTCTCGAAAGACAACGAAAGACCTTATCCTTGGAAACTCTCCTTGGATTGTTCAAACAAGCGAAAGTGCTATTTGGTCTAATACTTGACCTTCACCCCCGAACTTGCACAAGTTTCCACGCTAGCAAAGGAGGTGTTAAGTGATAGTGTGTGTGTGGTTGAGGAGTTTAATCTCAGAGTACGGATTATCTACCTTACTCCTGTGGCTTTCTCTCCTTGGGCATATTGCTCATTCGTCTCTACTTGCGCACGGCGTGGTTACCCTTTTCACCTACAAGAAAATAATATTCTTTACCCTTTCCTTTCTTTGCAACCAAGATGGATCCGATTGCACTGCTTCAGACTGGGTCAGGAACTGGAAGAAGCGGAACATTGTCAATGGCTCTCTTCTCAATACCTGTACATACGATACCCTCTTGGATGAGTTACAGGTCTCATTCAAAGATCAAAACCTTGCACAGATAGCGCATCTTAAACTGACAACCACACGTCAGGGGAAGATGTCGCTAATGGAGTTCTTCCAGCATTCTGAACTCCATGCGGAAACAGCAGAGTATTCGCCAAATGCAGAGAACACAGGCTAAAATGCCTTTCTGATCGAACTCCTGGAGACTCTCGTCAACCGTGACATTATCTCACAGATGTATGTGGGTGGATTGGCCTTGCCGACCACCTATGCCGAATTCAAAGCTGTTTGATCCGGATCGACGGCAATATACAAAGGGGAGAAGTTGCGGCAGGGTCAAAGTCACGGAAGACCCACGCTTGCTCCTCCAGGGTGTCAGGCACCAGCACCACCTGCTAAGACTGCAAAGCCTCCAGTAGATGACCCAGATGCAATGGATGTCGATTGCCAGAGACAGAAGCAGCGACCTTTCCGTTGCTACAACTGTGGGAAGTTTGGACACATGCGTCGGGAATGCCCAGAACCTCCCAAGAACAAGTTCAATCTGCGAGCAGTTGTTGCCCAGATTGAAGATGAGGAGCCCAACAGTGATGTCTTGCAGTTGTTGGCTGAAACCCTCCGAAAGCGGGGTTTTTAAAGCTGCTCGCACCTAAGGCCAAGGTGGCAGAGCTGGAGAACAAGTTTGGATGTTACTCTCTTCTTGGGGAAATACACAAGCTGCAGAAGAGAGAAGATGATGATTTCTATTCAGATGCTGGGACATCAATAAGAAACAGTATGCATAGCTTCCTTGTAAATAGTGTGCAGAAAGAACAGTCTGTACGGATTCTCGAGAATAAAAACCGCTTGTGTAACATTAAAAATCATAAGATGGATGCCAAGAACAAGGAATGGAGCACATTTAAGAAAACATTCAAAAGGGCCCCCAGAACCCAAACCGGTGAAACAAATAGTGAGACGAAAAAGAGAGGCAATGCCTCGGAGGCTCAATCCTTGAAAAAGGAGGAAGCGCCTGAAGAAGTCTTAGAAGTCCGATTCTCAGGAGTAAAAGAGACACCCCAAAAAAAAAAAAGTGTGTATGACGTTCAGCCAGAAACAAAAGGAAGCAGCAAAATGGCTTGCACGACGTGCAATGGGAGAGTCTGAAGATAAATTAAGAGAGGAGTTGAAAGCTTTCCAAAGAGAAGGAAAAAGATATGAGATGTTTACCACTGTTTATATAACGGAGCCAGCAACAGGGGAAAGCCATGAAATAAAAAGCCTTGATTGATAGTGGTTGTACTGCCACCTGTATTGATCAAAGTTATGCACAAGCCCAGGGGTTTGAGATGAAGGTGCTTGATACCCATATCATAGCAAAGAATGCTGATGGCTCAGAGAATAGTTGGGGAAAAATTACTCATTATGTCGAACTATTGATGTGGATTGGATCTCACCAGGAAAGGAAAAAATTCCTGGTAACTGGCTTAGGGAAAGCTAGAGTTTTTATCGGATATGATTGGCTCTATCAACATAATCCACTCATTGATTGAAGATATCAAAGCATGACCTTCAGTCGATGCCCTGAGGAGTGTAATATGAAGGGAACTGAGCAATATGACCCATTGTATTATGAACCAATTCCATTGAAGGATGATGAGGAATCCCTATTGTTGGTTGATTTCAGTGATGCCATTGAAATTCGATCAAAAGGAACTCAGGCACAGCACTTTGCAGAGGAGGCTAGCCAAGATAAAGAGAAAATGATGGAGGAAAAAATCCCAACACAGTACCGGGACTTTGTGAAAGTTTTTGCAAAAGAGTCGTTTGACTCCTTGCCAGAAAAGAGACCATGGGATCATGCAATCGAACTTAAGCCAGGATCAAAGGCTGTTGATTGCAAGATTTATCCCTTATCTCGAGACGAACAGGAAAAATTAAATGAATTCCTAGAGGAGAATCTTCAAAGCGGAAGGATCAGACCATCTAAATCACCTATGGCTTCCGCATTCTTCTTTGTCAAGAAAAAGGATGGTTCTCTGCGGCCAGTACAGGATTATCGGAAGTTGAATGACATGACTGTGAAAAACTGCTATCCATTGCCGCTTATCTCGGAACTTGTTAATAAACTCTGAGGGGCAAAATATTTCACAAAGCTTGACATCTGGTGGGGATATAACAATGTCCGCATCAAAGAAGGCGACGAGTGGAAGGCGGCCTTCCGGACCAACCGTGGATTATTTGAACCTCTTGTTATGTTCTTTGGTCTTACAAATTCCCCCGCTACCTTCCAGACAATGATGAACAATATCCTATGAGAGCTTATTAACGAGGGTCATGTAATTGTCTACCTGGATGATATCTTGATCTTCACGGAAACAATTGAGGAACATGGTCAGGTTGTTCGCCGTGTACTAGAAACCTTGAGAGAACATAAACTTTATCTCAAACCAGAGAAGTGCGAGTTTGAACGCACAGAGATTGAGTATCTTGGGGTTATTATCTCCCAAAATTCAATGAGAATGGATCCTGCAAAAATCAAGGGTGTCATGGAGTGGCCTGAGCCAAAGACCGTCAAACAGGTCCAAGCATTCCTGGGCTTTACAAACTTTTATCGGCAGTTTATTTGTGGATATAGTGAGGTGGCCAAACCACTCACAAGGTTAACGGGAAAGGCGGGCTGGGTATGGGGAAAGGAGCAGCAGGAAGCTTTTGGAAAGATTAAGGCACGGATTGCTGAAGACGCTGTCCTTGCTCTTCCCACAGATGATGGGAAGTTCCGCCTGGAAGCCGACGCATCAGAAGGAGCAGTGGGAGCAGTGTTGAGCCAGGAGCAGGAGGGGAAGTGGCGTCCAGTAGCATTTATGTCCCATGGCCTGAATGAGACAGAACATAATTATGAGATCTATGACAAAGAGATGCTTGCGATAATGCTTGCCCTCGAGGAGTGGAGATCAATTCTGATGGGAGCAAAGCAGACCTTTGAGATCTTTACTGATCATCAAAATCTCAAATACTTCAAGAAGCCCCAAAAGATAAATTGCCGACAAGCATGTTGGATCACAGAACTGTTGGAGTTTGATTTTATTCTCCATCACCGGCCTGGGGCACTTAATCGGAAGGCAGATCTTCTCTCATGCCGAGCAGACCATGACCAAGGCAAGGATGACAATCAGGATGTTGTCCTCCTTAAACCAGAGTTCTTTGGGGTTATTGGGGTTGATCTAGAGGGACTTGACTAAGAGTTACTCCAAGAGATCAAATCTGCAAAGAGGGTCGACACCAGCGTCAAATTGGCCTTGCAGAAGTCGCTCCCAGGATGGAAAAAGGAGAATGATCTTATCTTCTATCGAGATCAAATTTATGTTCCTTGGGACAAAGAACTACGAGATAAGATCATTGGGCTTCATCATGACACCCCGCTGGCAGGACATGGTGGAGAAAATCGCACACAGGAGTTGGTCGAAAGAAATTACTGGTGGCCCTGTATGGGTAACCAAATAAAGACATACATTGACGAATGTGAGGCATGCCAGCGAACAAGAAAGAGACAGTTTAAGCAGCGGAAGCTGAATCTACACATAATTGCAGAGGGACCATGGCAGATTATCTCAATGGACCTTATTGGACCACTGCCTGTCAGCAACGGATAGAATGCCATCCAAGTCTGGGTCGACACCTTCACCAAACACATTCATGCTGAACAGTGAAGGAGTTGCACGTTTAACCAGGGATCGGGTAATCCGCTATTATGGCATCCCAAGAAAGATTATCTGTGACTGCGATACACATTATATCTGTGGGTTCATGTGTGAACTGACTCAACTCCTCGGGATTGAGATGAACCCCAGTACTGCCCATCATCCAATCACAGATGGCCAGACCGAACGAATGAATCAGGAGATCGAGCAATATCTCCGGATTTACGTCAATTATCATCAATCGGACTGGGCTGAATGGTTGGCACTGGCAGAATTCTCACACAATGACAAGTTCAGTGCTTCGACCAAGGTGTCACCGTTCTTCCTTGATCATGGTTACCATCCATGGAAAGGCGTAGAGGGGAGGTATGAGTCAAGGATGGAGTCAGTGGAAGAGTTTGCCACAAAGATGAAGCAGGTGCGGAATGAAGCGAAGGCAGCAATGGAAAAAGCACAGAAAAATATGAAAAAAATACTATGATGCTAAGAGGCGTGACGCCCCTGTATTTAAAGTTGGGGATAAAGTCTTGGTTGAATCTAAAGATATTGAAACCAACCGACCTTCCAAGAAGCTTGACCATACAAGGCTGGGACCTTATGAAATCCTGAAGAAAGTTGGAGCATCATCTTATAATTTAAAACTTCTGGGGATGGTGCAACAGCATCCAGTATACAACGAGGCATTATTAACACCTTATCGGGAACCACCACCTCATCGGAGGGAGAAACGGCCTGCTCCTAAAATTATTGATGGACACAAAGAATATGAAGTTGAGGAGATCTTGGACATTCGAAAGAAGGGTCGGGGATACCAATATTTGATTAAATGGAAGGATTATCCAATTAGTGAACAGACTTGGGAACCATCACGCAATCTTACCCATGTGGGCAAAATGTTGAAAGACTTTAATAAGACCCATAATATCCGCGCAATACCTACATTACCGGTTCTCAAAGAAGGACACTGGGATTACATGATTAAACGATATAAAACAAAAAAAGAATCACTTATCCTTCTCGTAAATTATTCAATCCAAACACTGGAAACTTCGTTGACATTGGTGGTTTTACCATTGGACTTGCCACAATCAACGAGGACGTCAATCCTAGAGGGGGGGTGATGTCAAAACCACACACAGGACGAGCTGTTCTACACCACTTGGTCCCAGAACCTGACATTTCTGTTGCATCTGAACCAGTCATCTTAGTGCCTAAGAAACCCATTATCTTAGCGCTCATGGATGAGATAGATGACAAATCATCAGATAAGATGGAGGCAGATATAGATTGACATGGAACGTTCTGGAAGGAGCATGGCAAACACATGTTGAATATATGACATCATAGCACATGGCGAACACCTGTAGTATGTTCGTAGTACACATGTTTATATTATTCACACAGCTCAAAGAACAGTATAAGTAGACTAGCACTTTGTCCTGTACTTTAGCACTTTTATTCCACTCATTTTACGACACTAATACCTCACCACCCAATCCCTGGACTTCTTACCGTTCAGTGGACAAGAGGTGTTGTTTGTGACAGGAAGACAATGCAATGAATTTTGACGGTAATAAAGCTGCACTGGGGGTGCAGCCGGGATATCAAAAAGTATCGAATCGTGAAGAGGTCGAGTGGACGCAGGACTAGCGGTGGGACACACCAACTGAAACCTACACCAAACTCTAAAATCTATCACCTCCGGTACTATAAAATCACAACTCCAACTCCAATACTCGCGGCGTGTGTGTGTTCGAGGAGGTAGGGTACGTATCACCCCTCTAGAAGGGTGTGCAAGATAGTAGATTTCTGTTTTGTAACAGCAGCGGTAGGATGCTCTGTCTTGGGTAGCAGGGACTACTAACCGCAGGAGGATCTCGGGTTCAATAGGACACTCTTATCCTATCCAAGACACTGTCCGTGATTGCTGAGAACCAGTACTTCAACAGCTAGCCAAGAAAGTCGGAAGAAACTGGGCAGACCGTCAATCGACAGAGATTCTACTCAGCTTGTCCACGACGACTGGTGGCGGCGTATCCAAGACTCGGCGGATCTTACTTGAGCAGCGGCGTAGGCAAGGCGCAGTGACTCTTACTTGAACGGCTGGAGGTCTTTTCTCGAGAAGTGGGCTTTATTTCACTGGCAGCGACTCGACGCTCCCCGCAAGGAGTACTCTCGACTATGAACGGACGGTCTCGAGTGGCGGCTCTTACACGAGAGGCGCGCACTCAAGGGCAGACGCGGCGGCTCTTATGTTGCGGCGGGAGGCCCCTTTCAAAGATATCGAATCACTCGGTCTATTTCTTAGAGTGCTGCAGACGCGTGCTTTTCAATTCAAAAGAGTACCACTATATTCCCCTGATTTCCGGGCAGATAGTTTACTGACTACCACAGGAACTACTGCTAGCTTTTATACAAATGTTCGAGTCAAAAAGGAGTAAAAAGGAACATCTAGGATCATTAGCGCTTGATACCTCTAGCGGTTGGTGTCCAATGACAATCTGTGTATTACAGAGCCGTCCACCCGCTGGAGATATCCCGCATGGTTTCTGTCACTGACGCCTTATGGCGTGCTCGTTGTCTGGGTTCCTCCAATAGCAGAAAGGACTTTCACTGTCCCTGCTAGTGCTGATAGAAGTGTTCCGGCGGGAGATCCTGCTGCGGCGGGAAGTCCCCCATGCCGGAGATTTCCAGTGTCGGGGGGTCTCGCCGCGAGTCGCCCTGACCCGTGCTTGGAGTGTCTGTGTTTCTTTCTAAAAAGATTTCTTAAGTACTCTCCTTCATCCGGAGGTCATAGAAGGTGAACCACATGCGACCGCTGGTCACAACTTAACCGTTGTGCCAGCAACCGCCAGTCGGACACCTGCCGCGAGTGATGCAACAACTGAATAAGGTGACCCAGCCCACACGGTGAGTGCCAGGACATCGTGCTGCCGCGAGTCGAAAGTAAATTTGACTAGCAGGAGGTGGACTTATTTCTAGTCCAGCCTTATTATCCCATTTCTAGAGACCATTCCTGTCTCCGCTAGAAGGTGTCCCCGCCAGATGCTATTTCTCTCCCCTAGTGATTCACCTCTGGCGCATGTAGCCTCGGCTTGCCGCCGCAACTCCTAGCCCAGTACTAACACGTCCTCCCAGCAGAGCTCTCTGGCTTTACCAGCCAGATCGCTAAGTCGTTCAGCAGTTAATGGTAGGCGTACTGGCTTTCGGCCATCAATGGTGCAGCGTGCTGTCCTAGGGCAGACACACACCCCCAAACTAATCCTCACTTCACCATACTGACGAGTCATGAAAATGAATAAAAACTTGGTGTTTTTATGTGTGTTCTGTTACACGCCTCATCAATGGTTGAACCCATATGGACCTACATCCTTTACACATGTTTGTCTCATGATCAATTTTCGAAGTCATTGACAGAGGGTCTCTTCTGTTCTGCTAATTTTGCACACGAGCATGGAACAAGCAAGAGCAAGCAGAAAGAGCAAATTCAAGGACGCAGGATGAGACAAGAACAGATGAGTAAAGACGAGACGATCAAGAGAAGACGAGCCAATCAAGACGAGACAAGACAGAGATGAGACTGAGAAGAGAGACACGAGACAGAGACGAGACTGAGAAGGGAGACTAAATGAACAAAGAAGACGAAAAGAAGATAAAAATAAAACAAGACACACCTGAAGACGAACGAAAATATATTAGACAGGTTGCGCAAAAAGCCACACAGGCCCCATGTGGCTTTCGTCCATTGCGCAAAGCCGCAGAGAAAATGACACATCCAGGGAGCCAGAACCGTATATATTTTCGTAGAATACATACCCTTGAAACGGCACAACATGCTGAGTGCTTGTTCTCTTGCAATTTTGCGATTTCTAGGCCAGAATACAAACCACCTAGGCTTGTGGAATAATATCTAGTTGTTTACCATAAATCCAGTGCACTAGGCCTCTGTTTGGTGATATAAAGGAGAGTCAGAGTGTACTCCAGTTGCTGGCTGTAGTATTGTGACTGCACACAAGTGGGACGCGCTTGTGCCTAGGTCCAGTACATTATCAATTGGAGAATCATTGCAATGCCCAGACATTCATAGACGAATATTCCGAGATAAGAAACCTAAAGAAACCACAGACAGAGTTGAGAGTGACTTCACTGGAGTTGGTGAATTGGATTGTAATGCTTTAGAGTTGTCCTAGGCAGGTGCGAGTGGGCCTACGCGCATTCCGTACCTCCTAGGCACTTGAATTGCAACAACTATTTGAACTTGGGACTAAAGTACTTGTTCTGAGCAATACACACACAGAGGAACCTTGTTGGAGGTGGCTAGGTGCCAAAGGAACTAAAGGACTTGTTCCTAGGCACTAATGCGAAGAGAGTTCAAGAACAGACTTGACCTAGGCAGTGGAGACGAGCTCGAACAGAGTACGGATTGACAGGCACAGCCACATCTGTCAAAGTGTCGGCTGTTGCCGAAACTGTGCAAGAAATGCTCGGTTTTGGATTGGTTCGGAGTATCCTTGGTCCTGGACTTGTCCAGAATGGCCTAGGACCTCAATCACATGGGAGGATTACTCAGGAATGAGTCAGACAATCTATTTTGGGCATGGCCGAGTGGATTCGCACTACTGGTGCCGAGATTTCCCACAGTTCATCTTTGAGCCATTGCAGATCATGACGAGTTGGGCCAGCATCTCTAATCATTTACACATTCCTTATTACACATGCTCATTGGACATTTAGTATAAAAGCCTCATGTATATGCCTTGATGAATCAGACTAGTTTGGATCCCTTTTCCCTGTCGCACTTTTCAGTCTTTAAGCTGAATTCTGGTCACAAATTGGTTGTACCTTTGTTCCTTGGACTAGTGACTGGGCCTAGGTTGTCTGGATTGTCTCAGGTTACTTCTGACAGTTCATTCTGTTCGGTTGTGGTCTTTATTAACCAGAAATTGGTTGGACTCTGTGGAAACTTTGAGTTGTCAGTTTGTGGTGCAGGTGTTGGTCCTAGGGCCTTCACATCAAGAAAGGGTGTTCTCTTTGAGAAATACTATGGCTGGTTGATGAACTGACCTTTGCCTCGGCTTGTGCAGCTACACAAGTTCGTTGTAATGAGATGTTGTTGAAGAAGTGTGGTGATTCTTGAACCCTTCAAGCGAAAGATGAACAAGGTTGATTCAGCCTAGGAAATTGAATGGGGTGTTCTCCTCTGGTTTTGGGAGTCACAACCTGTCAGGCACTTCGACTTCACCCCAATTTGATGTCGCAGTGTGTTGGGTCAATGTCTGGATGCTTGCTTGGTGCAAGACCAGAGCCTTATCAGAAGAAGATGAACCGGGTTTTCCTACCACCTAGGTCCAACTATACCTTGTCAGGCACTTTGCCTTCACCCCGATTTGAAGCTGTTGCTTGTCGTAGTGTGTTGGATCGATGTCTGGACACGTGTAGTGGCTTGGGTGCCCGATCCAATGGGAAGCCTAGGTCAACGATTTAACCATTGTTTGAGCCTTGTGTATGCTCGATGTTAGCCTCAATATGCTCACGGACTACCGGAGCGAGGATTTTCTAGAGTTACCAATCCCTCTGCCCTGAGAGCCTTAGGTTTCAACCTAAACCTCCTTGTATCCCCTGGTGTGCGATGCCTAGCAAGCTCAGGCCACCTTGTATCAATTATAAACTTGTTCATTTGAGGTCTCCTAGGAGGTCTTTTGCTTTGAACAGTTCACTATTGAAACCTTTTGAAAGAACAACAAACAATGGTCGCTTTGTGGCCTAGGAAAGAGACCGTGATCTAGGTCTTTGCTTTCTGTGTTGATTCAAACCTGTTGGTTGCATACTACAACCCGGACCTCACAAAGTGATGCACTTAATTTTTGGGAGTAGGAGTAGTAGTTTGGTGTTGGGAGTAGTTTTGGTTGTTGTTGGTGCGGTTTTGGTCACTCTGCAATATATCATCCTATTTTCAGCACTCAGTCAAGTGCAGCATTTCACCCTTCAAGTGTTTCGGAGCCTCTGGGGTATGCAGAGTCGGCAAGGAATCAGCAAACAGCGCATCAAAGCATCGCTTGTTAACTGTTTGTGCGCCACCATGTATTTGACGTCATACATTCGGGCCATGAAAGTGCAGCTCTCCCACTCTTGGCTCACCCAAATCAAATGATATTGAGAATACAGAAGTGCCAGGTACTGAGTGTGAGGTTGTAAGTCAGATAATCCACTCACCTCACTCAAAACAGAAAAAGCCATGCAGCTTTGCACAAGTGCCAAAAAGCGGCATGGGGCTGTGCGCAACCTGTCTATTTCAGTAACGTGACGGCAATACAGGTAAGGGCCGGCGTCATCAGGGAAAACTTCCCTCAGAATTTCTCGACAAAATTTCTTGCCTCTGATAAAATTTCAAAATTCATGATATTTTCGTGAAATTTTGTAAAATTCTTCCCCAAGTATGCTCATTGTTTCCCATTTTCTCAGCTGGACATATTTATTTTGGCCATTGCTCGAATTTTTAGGAAAGTCTTTAGCACTTCAGGCAGTACCAGGTACACTCTGCACATGAACTGCATGAATGTCAATGAAGTGTAGACATTGTGAGCTCAAGAAGCAGCAATGGCTTGGTTGATGCTTGGCATATCCCGATATCCAATATCTGGGTAGATTTCACAAAGATGTCCAATACAGCGGTGGCATGCATTGCCGAGGAGGAGTCAAGAACAAAATAGTTGACAAGTCATTGAAACTCCGACCCATCAATGCCATGATTGATGGGTTACGTGGCGGTTGGCCGCTGCCTGCTGCCACGTCACTTCCTTCTTACTCTTCACCTCCATCCTCGTCTCTCAAAGTCGCCTTGCACTCCGTCTGAAGCAACGTCAAGCACTGAAAATCATCAACTATCTTCAACCTATCACGCTGGCAGGCTTTCTTGTCCCTTAAACACAGCTCGCAAAGCTATTAGTCCCCCCACCCTTTTGTCAAGTGTCATCCAGCGTCATCAAGTCTTTCAAACATTCTCAAGCCCCCATCAAGGTTCAAATGTCCCTGACCCCCGGTCAAATCTCGTCAATCCTTCGCAAGCTTCTCCAAAGATCTACGAGCTGTAAAATATGTGTGAGCCAGGACAAGGTACGTCCTCCATATACCTGCTTCATGTGACTCGCAGCTTATGAATTCTTTTACTCTAGCGCTGACGTTTCTGTGCTATAGATGAATGTCCCTTTGCTGGGCACTGCACTGAAACTGGTTCTCGCATTGCGACAGGCGATTATTTCCAGGTGCATACCATCCGTATTGAATCACATGTGCTGCTGAGCCTAATACACAGTCTATTTGCAGCTTAAGCGAGCTGCAGCACATACGGGTGATACACACCCTCACAGACGAGGCTCCAGCTTGCTGTCCTTCGTGTCGGGACTCTAATCTCAAGGTATTCTTCTCTTTTATTCTTTCAGCACAGGTTCTAACTGAAGTGCAGGCTATATTATCTACTGCTCATTGCCTTGCCCATCCTCAGTTACCAGCGGGTTAAAGGGGCCGTGTCCCCAGCGTCTATGCAGGCCGACTCAATGCACACAAGCTTTATTGACCGACGATCACCTGAATGTCAACATGATGGTGGCGTCAGCCAGGCAACCGTTTCTTGCTGCAATTACATTCCATCTAGTGTACAACTCTTGCTTTGTATGTTTGTAGCCTTGAATAGTATTTCTTTTGGTCATTCACATGGATTTGAAAAGTCAAAACTGAGAGAAACGAGGAGGAAGATACTTTGAAATTTCTCCGAAAGTTGCAGAAATTTGGCTATTTTTTTCAGGGTAACATATTTTTGCTCATTTTTGGTCATGGGCGAAACTGAACAAATTCTCGAACATTTTGTCGAAAAATATGTGAAATTTTCCAGGGGAGTTTTTCCTGATGATCTGTGTCCCACTACTACTCCAGCTCACCGTCCCTCGCGAGATCGTAGGCAGCTTGCTTCGCATCGCTTTATTCCCTGCCATTGAAGGTCCAGCAGCACGTGCCCATGCCCGACGACAGTGGAATGGGATGGAAGCGACGGTGCCCACGGTTCAGATGTGGAATCATCAAGATGCTGCTGCTTCGGGATCATCGGTGGATCTCAGTCTCGGGCTTATCACTGGCGGTGTGCCAATGTGCAGCGGAGGGAAGCGTCGTGTTGATGGCCCGGCTAGTAAACGCGATATTCGCCATACCTGCACGCACCCAAGGTCAACCCGCGCGCGCCCGAGCCCGACCCAAGCTGGCTGACTGCAGTTGCCTCGGCACTGCTGCCCGACTTCGCCATCACTTGCACTATGCACGAAAATCAGCAGACAATCGACAGGGGAAGAGGCAAGGACGTACGAGCTTCGAGCCGCAGCATTAGCTGCGCCGACCTCCGCGCGCGCAGCGATGACCGAGCCTCGGCGATACTGAGACGCGCTGACCTGCGGAGAGATGATATCGTACTCTTGATGAAGATGCGCTCGATGGCGACATCCCACTCGTGCGCGACGATCTCGGCAATCTTGAACGCGGTGCACATGGCCGTGCGCACGATGGCAGTGCTGCACCACGCAGGATATACACCGCCTACACGGACGCGCGGCGCCGAAGGTCCCTCAACCCGCCCGAGCCCGAGAACTTTGAAAGCTGGACGACGTCGCGTTACTGCATCAACACTTTCCCGAGTTGCTGTGCAAAAATCAGGCCAAGGACCAAATAACACCACGTGCAGCTCGGAGTCGCCGCAGGGCTCACACCGCCTGCCACATGAGCTGCGCAGACTCGTCCTCCGCACGCGGGGCGATAACCGAGCCGCTTTTGCTATGCGGCATCGCAGAGAACCGCGCTGACTTCCGGGGAGAAGACGGTGGACGTCGTTGATGGGAATAGGATGCCCTGAACGGCGGTACCCCGCTTATCCGCGACATCGCCGACGATCTCAGCGATCGCGAACGCGACGGACTCGCTTGGTGACGTCGAACCGCTCGTTCGTCCGCGTTTGATACCACTCCCACACGGTGCCAAATCGAGGAAAAAAGCAGGATAAGGCTATATGTGCGCTTAGGCCGCACCCAGCGCTCGCCTGGTAGTGCCCAAAACGCCGGTTCCACCGCCAATGTAGGATAAAAAGGAGAGAAGACGAAGAAACAAAAGGCAAGAGCAGAATGAAAACGCACCTGCCTCAACGCCGTCGCCGCGGACCCAACGTCAGCACACAATACCTGCGTTATTCGCGTTCCCTGCTCCTTCTCTCCGTGCGCGGCCAATGCTACTGAGATCATTCTTGCTGTTGCAGAATTATGCAAAGTTGAAGGAGGGATCAAGACGCGGCTCGTGGTCCGTCCAGAGTGCGCTCGGGGGCGATATCGTTATCGTGATGCTACAGCTTTTCGCGGCGTTCTGACTCCGATTCTCGCTGGGGTGGGTTCGCAGTCGTAGAATTAGGCTGAGGAGAAGTGGCGGTGAGGGAAGTGGAAGGAGATAAGTTGGCGGGGTTATTGAGCGAGGACGCTGGATACGAGGTGTATGCACGATTCGCGTTCTCGTCGACAAGGGCTGCCGCTGCTGTGGCTTGTGCTGTGATTGATGCTGGTGGTGCTGGCACAGTGGCTTGAAGGCGTCGTATTCCGCCGTCGTCGTGGTGCGTTTGCAGGTCGTTGGGAAGTCGGACAGCGTCGGAAAGGGCCCGGCGCGCCCGGGCTGGAGCTGCAGCGCGATCGCATTCGGCTTGTTTGCGCTCGTGTTGGCGTTCACACCGTTCACCGCACCGCGTTCACAAGCAGGCCGCTGCCACTCCACCTGCAGAAAAACCACCGCAGTTTATGCCGTTGAGCGAGTTGACACCGACGCCGACCCCAGTGCGCGCTCACTCCATTAATTTCGGATTCGGATTCGCAGAGGATAGCAGTGTGGGAACACCAGCGGGCGGGCATCGTGATCTGAGTGCGCCGACGATGTCGACCTTCGATTCGGGGAAGAATGGTGTTGGAACAAAAGGACACAGGAGGGAGACGCCGGATGTGGCGGTGCCCCGATCATTGATCCTATCACGCCGGGCCGAAGTCCTTCCGCCTTCATGGCAAGAACTGGAGCGATATGCTTCGTCTTCTCTTCGTCTTCTGGCTCCAGTGGAAGTATTCGTCTACTGGCTCCAGTGGAAGGCGGCCACGACAGTCGCCGTGTCCTTCAAATTCAGGAGTTTCGGTTGTGCTCCGTTCTTCAAGTCGCTTGTCGTGATGTGAATCAACCTCTATTTTAGACCTGCCGTTTTTCAGACACGTTGGGCAAAGGCTGTGAACTCGGCGCCTATTTGCCTCTTATCCTCCCCTCGCACCATCGATGGACCTCCACCACAATTCCGACCCAGAAGTCATTGTTTTGTCGGCGTTGGACAACGCTGACATCGCTGGGCCTACCCAGTATGTCTTGTTCATGTCTTGTCAGCTCAATCTCATGCCAATGAAGATACCCCGGCGTTGTCTCTCCCGAAGCCAGCAAACGGGCAAGGAAGGCCAAACCTTTCATCAAATCGTTCAACTTTCTGCCTTCGCTTCTGAAAGGGAGCTTCAAAACCTCAGGAACAAGCGAAACCCACACTCGGAGATACTCGGAAAAAATGGGGAGACAAATTGCTGATCATCGTTCTGTCACCAATTATACCTATGTTATCAATGGTGCGAGAAATTCTCAAGGTATACACAGGTTTGTTAATCTGCTTAGGAGGGAGAGGAGGCTCTGGTGGAGAGGGCGGTGACCAGGGCGGTGATGGAGGTGCTGGGCATGGTCCTACTGTATATTTCGGCCAACCCGAGGTTCGGGAGCCATCCGGTATGTCTTGGTCACTTGGTATTATTGTTTACTCATGGGCAAAAAAAAACAGCATTTCGTACAATTCGACGAGGAGACGTGAAGCTGGTCGGCAAGGAAGTAGCCGTGCGCCGTCAGGGCCTAGGGGTGGGTGTTCGGCGAACAGTGCACCATGCCGAAATCCGTGGCAACCCTGGAACTGTGACTGTTGTGATGTATCAAGGCGACGGCGCGGAGAAGGTGAGTTCACACAAGCTTCCTAGGCTTTCAGGTCTGAAACAACTACATAGGAGTGGCGAGAGCATATTGTAAAATATGAATCGATTTGGTGCCCACGATGATTCACGCATCATCAATTGCATCTTCTAATGCATTAGCAGGGATCCCCGTATCATGCAGCTTTATGGATTGGTGAGCACCAAGGGGCTTTACGCAATGGTATTCCACGACGGTGCATATTCCCGAATTGTGGTGTTGATTTGGTCTGATACCATGAATAGAATTAATTCCCTACGGCCAATTTCTCCGCCGTTTTGAACATTCGCCTATTTTGAGCCTGTACATCATTGGTTATTGTGTATGTCTCATTTGCCATCGTGGCTCATTTTTGGTACTGACCCAGTCGATCATTGAGACTACGGAATTTGAGGTAAAGGTTTATATTTCTGAATGTCCCATATCTGACCCTATCATTCACAGGAGGCGACCAAATATATTAACAGTGTAATTGGGCCTTGGATGGTAATGCATTCTACTGTGTCCTACATGTCTTTTTAGCCCTGACAAGCAGTCATAGAAAACGTCAGTATGGATACGACCATCAACAGGCGAGGTCTGTCTCGACCTCGTTGCAGGTGGACCTGAAACGAGCTTCGAGCTTCCTTGGTTGCATCCCGATGTACTTCGCTTGGAGAACGTCTCATTGGATGGTCCTGGCTCAGAGGACATAATCATTTCAAGCTTGAGCGAAGACCAATATCACCAGCTCTGTTCTCAGAATCTGACAGCTGAGTCTCAGTATTTTCAAGTTTCTACTGAACATCCCATCGGACTGGGGGTTTTCCGAGTGGATTCTCAATATGGGATCTGTATGAGAATCACAGAGCCTCTCCAACTCCTTCCTGAGGAGGAACTTAATTGGTACAACTATGGAAATGCACCAGATGAACTGTTGCCAAATTCATGGATTCGGTAAGTGCTTTTACTGGACTGATTTTCATTTCTCTGAGAAATATTATCTTCAAGATATGACTTTCCCCGGATGTTTGCTCTCAAGCTTGAATTAAATCTCTGGTTCCCGCCGTACAAAATCCATAAGGCTTGGCTAGCACAAGCAAACCATATCTTTGCTGAACTTCAGGAATTGGAACATGTCGAGGATTATGGTGCGAGTTTACATATGCCATGTTCAGTACTGGCTCATTGTTCCCGTTGATCTTGACAGTTTGTGTCTATCGAGCTCAGCTCATCCTTCAAATACCTTACAAGTGGGATATCCCCACTGGCTATCTATTCATTTGTCCTCCCGATGATTTTCGCACCGACACTGAACCCCATGCACATGTATATAAATGGCCGGCCTGTCCAGCATATTGGTCCCTCAGCCCATCTGGTGCTGATCGCCTCAGTACGGAGGACGCCAGAATCCTCGGATTCCCCGCAATTCACATCGAGACTGTCATGGATGGGTACTCTTGGGATCGTAGCGTTTATGAAGGGCTGCACCGATTTCATGAAGGCAAGGGCTTCAATCCAGAAAGTCAGGAAGTTGCGAGACAGCTGGGATACCCGCTGTTTGAGGTGTTGAATGACTGCACGCCGTTTCCGGCTCGTAAAGGTGAGCTTCATTTGAGGACACTTGTTTGTGATATATTTTTACTTATATATTTTGCCTAGTTAACAACGGCCAGCTATGGCCAGGGTGGTGTGAGGAGGATGATCCCACATTGTGTCGAAAGTTGGGCCACTACTTGTGACAATATTAATACGCCAATTTTCTCCTACCCAAGCAAAATCAATTGAACCCACGCTGTGCACTTGTGTAGGGACCTCAGGAATCAGGTAGTCTGAATTTACACGCTGTTTGTTGTATGCTATATTTTTACTGATATATATTTTGGATAGTCAAGTTCCTGCAGTGCTATTTTGAGGATCGCGACCTCGAACTTTGTCGAGAATGAGGCCATCACTTATAACACTCGGTTTCCTTTATTATGCATGACCATTAGCGCTGCTTTCCCCTTCACGCTCTTTCAGCACCTGTGGTGAACCTCATAACTGAGTGGAATGAATGTACGACAAATAATGAATTCTCCGTCAGAATCGGCTTGCGTATTCATCGATAATGACGATGGAAAGCAAGAGAGACATAGGCGGCGAGCTTGCAGCCTTTTCCCATCGCACCTGACAGCAGGAGGATAGGTCTAAAATAAGTGGTGTGAATTGATCATGACAGGCAGCTCCCAGTTCTTTTCGATTCAGCCAGAAATTAAGTTAACCTATGAGGGTCCAAGGATACAGTAATTCACAACGCCCAGCCATTACCAGATTCCGGGAGTGTTTGGAGGTCGTAGTGGGAAAGCAGTACAAACCTGAGAATGCGACAAAATCAAGTTGCGAATTTTTTCCGACTGTATACAGTCCAAGAACACGAACGCTGTGCCAAAGGACCGAACCAAGGAAAAGAGGTTAGAGCAGTGCCACTGACCGTAGACCGGATAGTATACCGATAATGTCGCCAGATTCCAACTGAGAAAACACGGGGCAGATTAAAGTCGAAGTGGAAAGAGACCAGCGAAGCCAGAAGTAATAACATGCTTCTCATCAGCAATATGTCTTTAGCCTTCTCTTTATATATGTGGAACTCATTGGCATTTTGAGGTAGTACTTGTAGTTATTAATTACATGTACTATCTCCTCACCCACGGGCGGATCATTGGAGACCATTTTCCGCCCTCTTGAAGCCTCGTATAGGGAGCAGGGAGAAGACCACCTCTGTAAACCCTGCCGACACTACCACCCCCAGGAAACGCATTTACGTGCTTATGCCCGGCTCACCGGGCATGTTGTGTGGGGCTCGACTCAGAGACTCCGGACTGCACAGGCCAGTCCTTCATCATCCCCTGCGTAATACCCACTAAAACCTGGGTCTCCCCGATCCAGTCTTTGGGGAGAGTGCCTTCGTTTGCTAAAGTGCCTTTCCAGGTCTTCAGAACGAGGGACTTCTGGATTGTCCTTCGTGCCCACCGGCTGTTCGTCATTTGGCAGTCAATTTCCAGTCTCATGTTGATAGCTTTGCACCATCTTAGTCGAATCTCACGCTCGCTTGCTGGGTCTTTCCCTTGTATTCTTCGTTCGTTTCTTATTCTCCACGCTAGGTGCGCAGATTCTGAGACTATTATTCTGTAGAGTCGTGAGGTCGCCCTATCGGTCTTGCCTGGTTTTGTACCCTTTTTGATTAATGCACATGCCATGATCTCACCAATGGAGGGGCGTAGGGGTACTCCGGTTTTCATGCGCCACAGGTCAGAGGCCAGGTCCCAGATTTGTGCTTGGCCATTTTCGGTGCATTTTGTTAGGATATGGTCCATGGATTCCTCTATCCCGCATTTTGGGCAGGTGCTCTTATATTCGTGTCCTGGGATTTTGTCCCAGTGGTCACCAACTTTGTAGCCGTCATGCAGGAGCATCCATAGAAAGAAGCGCACACTACGGCTGAGATCTTTGTGTCTCACTGCACGCCAAAGTTGTTTCGGGGATGGCGCCTCGCCTTCGCTACTTGTGGCTGCTGCTATCGCCTTCTCCAGGTTTCGTGTCGTTTTCTTACGGTCCATTGCTTCCTGGTGATTGTGGGTCATCATTTTCCTCTGCATAATTATTTTGTAGGCTTTCGACTGTGTCATGGAAGCTAGGCGTGCTCCTGGTAGTAGCAGCTGTCTTGGGATTTGGGTATCCACCATGTCTGAGCCTTCTGGTTTGAGGCGGCCTTCATTTGCGAGTGCATCTGCTTGTTCGTTACCTTCAACCCCTGAATGACCCTTGACCCATTCGAGGATTGTGGGTGCTGTGCGTTCTCGAAGGCGGGCTAGTGTCACTTGTAGCAGGAGGCCATTCTTGGTGTCCATAAAGCCCTCATTTTCGTGTTTTCTTTGGTGTTTTGTGAGCGCCTCAATTGCAGTTTTAGAGTCACTGATGATTCTTAAGGGGATGTCCCTTGGGTTGTCTTTCAGTGCTGTTTTAATTGCAAGGATCTCGCCCACATTATTTGACGGTGACAGCTCGTTTGGTACTCTCACTGCTCTATTTCTTATATCTTGGACCCCATAGAATATTCCTGCACCGGCTCGTGCTTTGGCAGTTCCGTTTTCGGTTGCTGAGCCATCTGTGTATACAACAATCTCTTCTTCATCAGGTTCTGGGTCCATCTTTGTTCTGGGTGGGGCACTACTGCTTGTGAGTCCCTCTCTGAAGATGTGGAACGCGTCGGTGATGATTTCTCCGTTTGTTACCGTCGGGTCGAATATGTGTTGGTTTTGTTTGGGGAGTGGGAGGGCTGCTCTGTCCTCTGCCTCATAGTCCTCGGGCTGGCCAGCTAGCGGGTTCCATTTGTCGGGTAGTGTATTCAGGAGGGCTCGTGCTTTGATGTAACATGCGTGGGGTGAGGTGCATGCTGTACAGTCACATCTTGTCTGATTGCATGCTTTGCATGCACAGTTCTTCCTTGGGCGGTGGTCGGCGTCATTGGCACGCCGTGCCAGTATTTCGGCATCACCCACTGTGACTACCTTGTGGCGGGTTTTGAG
Organism: Mycena sanguinolenta; assembly: GCA_014462675.1. Classification (NCBI taxonomy): domain Eukaryota; kingdom Fungi; phylum Basidiomycota; class Agaricomycetes; order Agaricales; family Mycenaceae; genus Mycena; species Mycena sanguinolenta. The sequence goes on along the minus strand of JACAZH010000062.1, from coordinate 191,052 downwards.
GCATACGACCTCCATTCCTCGGTTGAAGACACCTCGGTTTGCTCTTGACTTGATATGATACCAAATTGTCATTTCTCTCATGACTTTCCTTGTGAATGCCAAGCCGTCAAGTCCTGTGTCATATTCCATTGCTACCTTCATTAGTTTATTGAGGTCCTTTGGCAATTGGGTGCGTTTACTGTTCCAGGATTGTAGGAATACATTTACACGTAGGTTCTTATCCACAATTTTGTCCTGGCTACCAAGGATGTTAATTGCTTGCAGCTCATCTGCTACAAATGCCCACAGTGGGCGGTCTGCATCCATTTTCAGATATGATTTGAGCCAGGTGATCATGATTGCTTCATTTCTCGTTATCACATCAAGGAGGTTTCGTCCTCCGGAGTCAATTGGTGCATAGACTGTTTCCTTGTTAACTGTTGGGACTTTCTTTTCATCCCATAGGAACTCGCGGACTCTTTTCTCCAGTTTGGCCTCTATTTCCTGGGGCATTCCCTGCACTTTGGCCAGGTATTAGGTCATTCCGCCTACGACCATCATTATGATCAGGCGGCGGCCCTCCATTGTTGGGCTGCCCAGTTCCCATTGTTCGAGGGCATGGTCAATCTTTTCGATTGTTCTGGTCCATATGCTGACCTCTTTTAGATCATTTCCTACCCATGCACCCAGTGTGCGAATGGGCTCTCCTTCTTTCGCAATTTTGATATGTTCTGGGATTTTTGTTCCATTTACACCATTTACACACCTCGTCGTGCGCACATTATCGCAGTGTGGTTTTTTTCCAATTGGGATTATCTCTGTTTTTCCTATGTTGAATTTCGCACCCGATGCTGTGCACCATTCCTCTAGTATTGTGACTAAATCTGCTCAGTCATCCTTTGGTGAGAGATAGACTAAGGTGTCATCTGCGAATAGGGTGCTTATGAGCTTCTCCTCAATTCCTTGGATTTTGAAACCTTCCAGGTTGGATTTCCGCAGTGTCTCCGCTAGTGGTTCAATAGCCAAGTCGAAAAGTAGGCAGGAGAGTGGGTCCCCTTGCCTTACGCCTCTTGTTACTTTGAAGGGGTGGTCACTGAAGACTCCATTTATGACCACTGATGTATATGCATCGCTGTACAAGCTTTTGACTGTATTGATGAACTCCTGGGGGATGCCAAAGCTTGCTAGTGCTTTCCACAAGTAGTCGTGTTCTATTTTGTCATATGCCTTCTCTTGGTCTAGGGCCACAATTACTCCATGCAATTCTGTGGCTTCTGCGAGGTCGATTATTCGTTTGGTGAGCCAGATTTGGTCATAGATATGTCTCCCAGGTACGAATCTTGCTTGAGCAGGGTGTATTAGGGTTGGGGCTACTTTGGGTAGTTTTATTGTTAGCGCCTTTGTGAAGATTTTATAGTCTGTGTTCAGTAGGGAGATTGGCCTGTAGTTTGCTATGTCTGCTCTATCATTCTTTTTATAGAATGGGGCCATCCAACTTTTAGAGAATCCAGTCCCTTTGACTACACCATGTGCCTCAATGTCATTATATACTGCCACTAGTGCTGCTATTATGTCAAAGCTTTGCCTTCCTTCCTTTGTCAGCGTTTGGTGGCAGGCCTCTAGCGTTTTCCAGATCTCATAAGCAATGCCATCTTCACCTGGAGCTTTCCCGTTGGCAGACAGTTTTAGGGCCTCTTCGATGTCTCCCCTTGTGAGCTTCCTTCTTAGGATCTCTTCTTGTTCTAGGGTCACTTTCCTTGCTGTCCTGCCCAGAACTTTGTCAATGACCCTTGTCCGTTCTTGGGCTGGGGTGTTTCTCCTGTCTGATTGAATGTTCTTATGGTAGTTGCGGGCTATGTTTGCCATTCTTCTGGAGTCTGTTTCATAGATTTGGGTTTGGGGGGCTTTGTCTCCTCTTTGTGTCTCCAGGTCTTTCAATCTGTGTATTATGTCTCTGGGCTTTTTTGGCTTGTTAATCATCGACCAGTATTTACTGATTACTTCCCCTTCAAGACGGTTTCTGATGCGGGCATCTATCCTTGCCTTCCGGTGGCGGAGAGTATATAGATGTGTGAGTTTCTGGGTTAGTGCCGCACCGCTCAGGCGCCTTTCCTCTTCAGACAGGTCTGTGTTGCCCAGAATTTCTTCAAGTTTTGCCTCTAATTCTTTAATCTCTTTGGTAGCGCGGGGTATCATGATTTTTGCTCTTGCCCTTGCTAGTTTTATGACTCTTTTTTTAAACTCTACCCAGGCTACTTGGGGGTTGTGTTCTTCATCGCGGTGTCCTGGCCGGCGTGCCATACTTAGGAGTTGGGTGAGAAGCTTCAGGCCCTCTGTTTGAATATATTCTTTCAGAATTTTATCCCCCATTAGATATTTTGGCCACACCCATCGGCCAGGTCCAGTTTTAGGTGCATCTGCTGTTGTTATCCGCACTGAGACCATCTTGTGGTCTGTTTGGAAACCTGCCGGTTGGATCTCCCATTCGTATGTGTGGTGTAGCCATCTGTGTTTGACATAGACTCGGTCTATGCGGGACTGTGATCCAGTTGCCTTCTGCAGGTATGTGTATGCTCTGGTTGTTGGGTAGGTTGCACGCCATCCATCTACCAGGCCCAGGTATCTTTTTAGGTCATCTAGTGCCGCAGTTGTTGCAGCTGCATCTGCTCTTGCTGGGAGGCGATCAATGGTGTCCTCCACTACGTTTGTATCCCCTCCCATTAGGTCCGGTCGTTGGATCGTTGGGTGGGTCTCATACCATTCTTTGATATCTCCCCAGAATTGGGCATTGTCAGCTGGTATGTTCGGCGCATATACTCCTAGGATTGATAGAGTTTTTGCCCCGTGCCATTCTACTTCAGCGATCATGGCTCGTCCCGGGACTATTGTGTGGGTTTTGACATTGTCTGTTCTCATAAGTGTCTTATTTAGGACTATCGCCAGGCCAGCGGCCCTTGTGGGTTCTTCCGGGTCTGGGGTGAATTCTACCCTGAGGTTACGTCCGAACAGTTTGTGGATGTCATGTTGTCTTTCATCTGTGAGGTGGGCTTCGCCAACAATCATTACACCGATTTTATTGACTCTAATATCCTGCCATATGTGATACCACTTGTTATCCACATGCCAGAAGTTATTATGGCCCATTCCGTCCATGTTAAGTGCGGCAACTTTGACTGATGCTTTTGTCATTTTTTGTTTGGCCCCTGGTTGGCGATTATCAGGGCCAGGGAAGTATTCTGGGTTGTGTCGAGTTATTCGCGGTAGGGGGTGAGGGCCAGGTGTCTGACGTGGCGTCATATCGGGGGGGTTGATTTGCTGGGACTGTTCCGTTTGTTGTGTCCCAGCCTCAGGTTGCCAGGGGCTTGCCATTGGTATTTGGGCTTCGCCCTCATCTTGGCTCGAGGTGTCCCCGGCCGTGCCATTCAGCCGGTGCTGAGTGGGTTGGGGGCGAGCTGAGCTCGTCCCCTGCTCCACGCCTGTGGCATGTGCATCAGTGTGCTGTCGTACACTCTTTTTGCAGGTCATGCTGTTGCATGGCCTGTGTGGGCATGCGGACGGTGTCCGGGCCCTGCTGGCTACCAGTGGCAGCTGCATTCGGGGGTGAGGTGCCCTCGAAAAAACCTCCTCCACGTTGGCTGCCGTCATCGGAAGCGCGGCGGCCGGAGCCTGAGTCGTCGTGCCCTCGGGCAGATGTACGACTCGAACCAGTACCGAAAAAATCACCGTTAGTATGTTTCTGTGTGCTGTTAGTATTTTTAGTAGTGGCTTGAAGAAGATTTGGGTCGCCGCTGCCTAGCCAGGGCCCCGGCGACCACCTACCGTGACGTGAGGGTGCTTCGGGAGATTTTCACATCTGGGCTAGATTTGTGTGTCTGCCTCCCGCACTTTCCAGGTGAACCCGGCCGGCAGCCCTCAGCTCTATGAGCCCTGCTGTCCCTGTACGTTTCGGCCTGGGTACAGGTGGTGCCATCCCAGGCCTCACGCTCACCTCTCCCCCGTTTCCAGTCCTGCCCGAGGGCAGCTGTATATTTGGCGGGTTGGGGTGTCTTGTGAATCCTTTATCATGTTGTACTCACTTCCGGGGAAGGGGGACAGGCATCAGAGGATTCTATTTTGTAGGATGAGGGGGGAGTCTATCATGCATGTTCAGGGAAGAAGTATTTTAGCTACAAGGTGTGTAGGTGTCAAGTCCGAGACGCCACAATCTATTTTCGGGAGTTTAGCTACCTGGGCCGCATCCGTCTACCTGCGTTGTGAGGGGTGCAGGGGAATGAGCAGAAGCAAGGGGCAGTGGAGGGGTCAGGGTGTATGGCAGCAATGGTAGGGACAGCCGCGCGACGGCTAAGAGCCGCCAAGATGTCGAATACATGGTCAGAGTATCTGGGATTTCCTCCAGTATCCTCAATGAGGGCAATGGTCGCTAGTGCAGATTCCAAAAGAGTTTCTAAACGTTGGTGTTGGGCAGCGAGGCGTTCCAGGTCAATGGGTTTGGATGGAGACAAGGGCGACAAGGCTGGGGCAGAAGTCGGCGAGCCAACATGGTGGTGGTCAGAGCGTGAGAACATCCTCCAGCACCCTGGTTATCGAGACGTCTTCGAGGTATTCGTACTCGACCAGTAGAAGATTATGAGCTGCTGAATTGCGGTCCCTTGAGCTCCAATTATGTATCACTGCAGTTCTTGACAAGGTGACGGTAAGAAGCATGAGCACTGTAACGGGTGGCCCAAAACGGAAAAACAAAAGTGCATTCTCGAGTCCAAGTGTTGTCGGTCGGTGAGCTGAGCTATACTACATACAGCCACAGTCCAGATAGTACCTTGGGTAATCAACGAAGCTGGGCAATCGATAAATAGTAAATAGCATAGGTACCAGCTCGTATGAAGTAGAAGGGTCGTACTGGAAGGTAAAGGCGCAGGTTGTGTAGATGAAAGGGATGAAGGGGTAGGTGGACGTGGCTGTTCATACGAAGTGTGCATGTGACAGTGTGCAGAGTGGGGTGAGCACACGACAGGAACGAAGTGGTGGAGAAGCAGTAGAAGAGGAGGAACCGAGGAGCGAATCCCATACTATGGCGGTCAAAATGCACTTTTATTATTCTGCTATATATTTTTGTGTTTTTTGCAATTTCTGCTACATAAATTGTCAAGAAGTCATTTTGGCGCTACTTTTGAGTCCCAGAGTCAGAAAAGAAGTGGTAGTTGGAAAAGTGAGATTTCCGCTACTTTTGTTTCCAAAAAATCCCGCTACTTTGCCAAAATCCCGCTACTTTTGAATTGTTTCTGTTCCCACTACTTTTCTTGACAAGCGATGATTCCACTACTACACAGATGTTGCTAAATTGGTGTCTGTATACTTTTCAAGAATTAAGCAATGACATCCAATGATCCTGGAAATTAGGACTGAACAGTGTGACTTGTCACAGTCACAGCCGAGTTCCGCTTTCATACATTTTGACCAATTATTACGATTAATTGAATCAAACTCAGGTATTTCTTGAATCACAAAAATGGCTATGTGAACACATCTTATTTTACTCTCTAATGGAATTCGGGTCTTTGCAGACTTGCCATCAGATGATTTCCTTTTGTGGGTTCTTACTGACTGTGACTGTTGAGTCACTGTTCAGTCCCAATTTCCAGGATCATTGGACGTCATTGCTTAATTCTTGAAAAGTGTGCAGATACAAATTGGGAAACATTTGTGTAGTAGTGGAATCATCATTTGTCAAGAAAAGTAGTGGGAACAGAAACAATTCAAAAGTAGCGGGATTTTGGCAAAGTAGCGGGATTTTTTGGAAACAAAAGTAGCGGAAATCTCACTTTTCCAACTACCACTTCTTTTCTGACTCTGGGACTCAAAAGTAGCGCCAAAATGACTTCTTGACAATTTATGTAGCGGAAATTGCAAAAAACACAAAAATATATAGCAGAATAATAAAAGTGCATTTTGACCGCCATAGGGAGATGTCGGAAAGAGTTGGAATGGCTCGCCTGGGCGGCCGGGCAGGAGCTGTACAGCTTGCTGCATCATCGCAGCTTTCCATCGCAAATGCCAAACATGTTCCTGCTCGTCTTCCAGTGAGGGAGACCAGGAGTTCTGTGCAATGTTTCCTCCACATTCTTGGCGCAGTTGTGGCGGTAACTTCTGCTTTCGGATGGATCACTTCACCAAGATGGATCTCGCCTGGAGGGATGCGGCGCCAGCGCCAGCTTGATCTCGGACTCTCGTTGCTGCTGCTGCACTATGAACGCATGGGCGACGTTGAATATGCTCTTCAGCATCCACTGGATAAGCAATCCTGCGACGAGTCTATTCTTTTGCCTTCCATTTTGACGTCAAAAACTCGATGCACCGCAGCAGCAGCTGCGTCTTTCCTTTAGGGCTTGCACCCGCCCGTGTTACGGCCACGGCCGTAAAAATTACGGCGTAATTTCCTTACAGTACGGGTTAGCCGTCCGCAAGACCATCGCGCAGACGCTCGAACGGCACGGGTCCCGCCCGTGCCGCCCGTTACGGCATAATTACGGCCTCACATGTCATTATACTTCAGTACATTCGAAAATAGTTCATTTCTTCATCCAGAATACATCTATTGCATGGCCAATGACATGATATGCTATAGGGGTAAGCTTGACCACATATACATCTCGATTCGATGAGGGGAACCGCATCCATCATGGAAGTTGAACATCTCGGAACATTCCGTGATGGACTCTGCATGAGCCGATGCCTCTTGGGTGTGTCGAATCTTGCTCCTCGGAGCAACGATAAGGAACATAATCCATGCAGGATGCTATCGGCAGCCTTGCCAGCCTGATCCGGAGAAACTTCCTCCCATTTTGGGGTACCAACGCAAGGAAGCCGTAAAGCCGTAAACGGACAGTTACGGCTCACCGTATACGGCTGAACCCGTACCGTTCCCGTCCCGTATAAAATACTCTCCCAGCGGTCGACGGTACAGGTCTGTAACCGTATTTACGGCCCGTGTCTCTGTAATTTTACGGCACGGCTGCAAGCCCTACTTTCCTTGAGCTGGATGGATGCAGGACGCAGTGACAATTCACCACACGCGACGTTATGTTGAATAGCCTCGGAGTCCAGTCCATTCCACCCTGCCCTACCGCTCATAGCGCTCTCGAGGCTAACATGATCATATTCGTTGCCATTCAGCGCTAGCTTTTGCCCGGAGCTCTACCTGAGCTTTTTGTCCAGAGTATTTCCTGCAACCATGGCCTCATCGATTCTCTGTGATTCGACGCTGCGGCCGATCCGCTGCTGTTTATCCCAGCGTCCAGCTTATTTTCGCGTCTCTTACCCGCTCGCAGACCTCTACAGCCAGCTGCACGAGTGGAAAGAAAGTTTACTGCGTCTTTCCGTCAAGGCATGTTCTGCATAAATGCCTTATTTTTCGCAGACGCGCGCCCGGCTATGGATGGATGGATGAATGAATGGATAGATATCAGAGAGGAGTGCCCGCTGTGAGATTCGTCTGTGCCGCGTCGTCTCGTCTCGTCTTTAATCATCAGCATGTAACGCAGAAAGGGCACCGCACCGCCTTCTACTCGCAAGAGAAGGATCTCGAGTCTTGGCTGGGAATATTGATCTCCGCTCCATCTACTTCTCTCACGTTATCTTCATCTCCTCCATCTCGTCCTCTGTCTTCACCTCCCTTCTCGGCACTGTTGTTCTTGTCTCCGTCTCGACCCTCTTTGCCTCATCTTACATCATCGTCTGATCTTCCTCTCTTCCTTCCTATATCTCTTGCTCGCCGCGTCTTCCCTCCCGTGGCCGCGCTGAAGCGTCGGTGTCAAATTACGAGAACAATCCTTCATCCTTGACTTTGAAATTCCCACCACAACCGACCCAGAGACAAGCCATTTGCACAGATGGGACGGATGTCCGTGTGTGTCTGAGTTGCTTTGTCCTCATCCTCAGGGGGAAAAAAATTGGCCTCACTTCGATTCCAGCTCCTTCGATTTAAAAAAGTCCTAGTTCCCTCGGCCTGCGTCGTTTGGCACCGACTCGGAATCGAACAGGTCGAGACGATCTGATGCAATGAACTCGAAGACACACTAGCAGGCTTTCGTCGTTCAGAATACCCTTTGTTTTCCTTTTCTTCTTTGACGATCGCGATCTTTTCGATTGTCATAGCATCTTCACGCCTTCGAAATCTTTCCTTCCCATTTGGCACCGAATCGACCGAAGCACACTGGCAGCGGTCCCGAGTCATCGTCCTCTATCATCGTTCTTTTCTTCCTTGAAAGAATAAAAATCTTTTCCCCTGCAGCTTCCATGCGGCATGCGTTCTCTCAACTTGGGATTAATGGCATTATGCCCCCTCAAGTATTTGTTGCGGCCTTCATTGATCAACGTCCAGCAACGGTGTGGCTTAAGCTTAAGCCACAACGTTGCCAATGTTGGAGGTGGCTTAAGCCGGCTTGAGCCGTGGCTTAAGCCATCACTTAAACCAGCTTGAGCTGTGGCTTAAGCCGGCTTGGTCTGTGGTTCAAGTTGGTTTGAGCTGGCTTGAGCCAGCTTAAGCCATCACGCTTAAGCTGGCTTAAGCCCGCTTGAGTCGTGGTTTGAGTCGATTTGAGTGGGCTTAAGCCAGCTTAAGCCATCAAGCTTAAGCTGGCTTAAGCCAACAAGCTTAAGCCAACTTAAGCCATCGCACTTGAATCAGCTTCAACCAAAAAAAAGTGCATCCCTTTCTCACCTCAATTTGCACACCCTTCAAGCTCCCAAAGAGAGACACTTCAAGTCCTGTATGAAAAGTTTCAGGTGCAGACACAGAAAAATGTATCATTATTACTTTACTTTGAATTGCTATTGTACAGGAGATAAAGGGATAAAAAACACTATGAAGGAGGAATTTACCAATGCTGGTGAATATTGCAAGGATTTCTGAGGGTGTAGCCTTTGGCATCGTGAAACATTTTGTCAGTACCCTCGCGAAACTTTTCCTCACCCCCAAAACTTTCTGCATGAACTTGTTTTACATGATTTAGGGAGAGGGTTAGGGACTCATTTAGATACTCAGAGTAGCAGTTAGATATCTTATTTCTTGTGGCTACAATGCAATACACAAGCTTGTATGTACAACACACTCGTCTACATCCCCGAAAAATTCCCACAGTTTAATTTATACCCTTTCTATCACTGTCTCACTGGTGCCATGCTCCCAAGTGAAGCAATTGATCTATATTTCCATGGTCTCACTGTCTCCAAGCTCTCAGCTTCATTTCCGCTTCAATGTAGAGCTTCTGTTGGTACTGGTGCCATGAGTTTGATCTTGGGTAATTAGACTACAGTGCAGCATCGGTACAGTATGGCTTTGTCACAGCTAGACTTGTGTAGTTCTCACTTTGATTTGCATACTGTCCATGTGCGGATCGCTGCAAAGTGCAAGTCTACTGAATTACTTGGCTAGGTCAACTTCCAAGGAGGTCAACAGGTTTTTCATGTTTGTTCTCAGTATATTGGATCCTGCAGTAAGTTCTGTTTGCCCAGACAGTGACAGGGAAGACACTGCATATACAGCAAGGCTGGCACTGAAAGTGAAGCAGAACAGGTGGAATGCACCCAGGGGAAGTGGGACTGTGGGAATATAAATCAGTTGCTTCACTTGGGGAGCACGCTGTCGATGAGACAGTGATAGAAAGAGTATAAATTAAACCATGGGAATCCTTTGGCAACATTGGCGATGCGCATTCTACATACAAGCTTGTGTAGTGCATCGCAGCCACAAGAAATAAGATATCTAACTGCTACTCTGAGTATCTAAATGAGTTCTTAACCCTCTCCCTAAATCATGTAAAACAAGTTCATGCAGAAAGTTTTGGAGGTGAACAAAAGTTTTGTGTGGGTGCCAGCAAAATGTTTTGTGATGCCAACTAAATGTTTCGTGGTGCCATCTAAATGTTTGCGATTGTCTGACTTTATGTTGAGGAAACCCTGAAATATGAATACAATGATGAACAGCTGTGTTTTTTGCAGGGATCACATCAAACGACTATTTGTATCGTGGATCATTCAAATGTTTCGCGGTTTATTAAATGTGCATTCGGACTGCCATACGAATTCCTTCAATTCTTCGCACACCAGTTCAAGTGAAACTGAGGCTGAAGATAATATAAAAGAGTGCTTGAGTTCCTTGTTCAACAGCATCAAGCTACCCGGCTATTGTGCACATAAAGTGTTAGGAGACATACCTGGGTGATCTCTCAAATTTAACTATTGCAAATCAATTTTTTTTTCTTTTGGTTCACACATGGCTTAAGCTGGGTCAAAGCTGGCTTAAGCTGGCTCTAAGCTGGGTCAAAGCTGGCTTAAGCTGGCTCTAAGCTGGCTTAAAGCTGGCTTAAGCTGGCTCTAAGCTGGCTTAAAGCTGGCTCAAAGCTGGGTCAAAGCTGGCTTAAGCTGGCTCTAAGCTGGCTTAAAGCTGGCTCAAAGCTGGGTCAAAGCTGGCTTAAGCTGGCTCTAAGCTGGCTCTAAGCTGGCTTAAAGCTGGCTCAAAGCTGGCTTAAGCTGGCTCAAAGCTGGCTCAAGCTATGTTGGCTTGAGCAGGCCTAATTAAGGGCACATTGGCTTAAGCCAGGTTGGCTTAAGCTGGCTTAAAGCCTGGCTTAAGCCAGAAGTCGGGCTGCCTATAGAGCTGGCTTAAGCCACGGCAACGTTGGCAATGTTGTGGCTTAAGCCCAAGCCACCCTACGGTACCAACGTCCACTCCCATTAATATTCCGAACCGTGTTTCCAACCTTCAGATAATTCGACTTAGGGCCATAAAGCTGATCAAACAACTCAAAGAAATGCGTTTTGGTGTTGCTGATCGCCAGACGCTAGAAGCGAGTGTTCGACGGGTATACACGGAGTCAGGGTAGTATGGAACTTCACGCTGCGCTTATTGCGAGTGGAGCGGGGAAACGGGCGTTCCTCTTTCCCATGTGGACGTCTGCAGCAAATGCTCCCAACGGGGAGACGTTGGTTCGCATACACACATAAGGAAGAATTGCAGTCGTTTTCAAAATAGACGCTTGACAATAAAAACACAGCCGGGAGTCCACTACTATCGAGTTCCATTTACTTTTATATCGGAGAAAAGCACTCAAATAGCAAACTACCCCGCGGAGAACCTGTGCTCCTCCCCTTTGAATTACGCGGGCATTTCGGGCCGAAATCCAATCTCCGAAATCAAATCAATGGCCACGTCCAATCACCTCTTTCTCTTGACCGACAACCACGATTGTAACCGCAACTAAGGAGTTGATTTCTTGGATCCTCCATCTGGCCATTTTTTGTCTTGAATCACTCGTTCCCTGTCATGGCCTCCAGACTGGCTGATTCTTCCGTCAAATCGCAGATCCAAAAAAGGCCCTACTATGAACAGGGACTTGGTTAATTACAGTTTGACATCTACATTCATTGATGAGGCTACCTTTCCAATTCCTTGAATCAAATCCCATATGATATATATGGCTGGATGAGCCATGGGTACTCCATACAGCACGGTATCATCACAAGATAATCAACGTTTTTGCTTGCAAACTGCAGTGCCCGAGAAGCCCGAACTTCAGGTTGAACTTGTACGCAGGACGAAACCTACGGCTCAGCCCTTCTTCGAACTGAAAACATATTTCAGGCTCGGATTTTTTTCGACGGCAGAAAGCCTTGTAGCACACCATGTAACACCGGCTCGACTTCCGTCAACTCTGACTTCAATAGGGGAGGTCAAAGTTCGCTTAAGCAGTCGATTCAACAGTCGATTTTGATGTCGATTCAGGTGTCGATTCTTGACGCGAGAATCGTCGATTTTCATGAATCCGACGAGAATCGATGAATCGACTCCGGAGTCGATTCTTCGATTCACCTCGATTCTTGAAGAATCGACGACAACTGCGATTCTCCCACGATTCTTGGTGGAGAATCGACGAGAATTGACATCTGAATCGACGGCAGAATCGACTCGTGAATCGACGTGTGAATCGGCCCTGTAAGCGAACTTTGACCTCCCCTAATCTCATTTGATTTCGGATTCAAATCGCTTTTGGCAAAATTACGAGAAAGGAAAAGGAAGACAAAGCAAAAGCGACGAATGTCTACGTCTGAGAAAGGACAAAGCAACGTTGACAGAGTCGTTGGATGTGTCTGGTACAACCTATGCGAATGCAAGGTGAACGCTGAAGCCATTAACCAAGAAACATAACAGCCGAGATGCCGACGCCAAACATAGCGTAGTCCTTCAAAGCAAACAAACGCCGTCATCCCGATTTGGGAAGAGAGAAAAAACGAATTCTTCAATTTTCTTGACACAATCCAACCACAACACGATTCAAATTTGAGGCGAGAAGAGAGGAGGATACATCACATGTAACTGTGCTTTGAACTTTTGGATTCCGGACGGAATGAAGTATCAATCATAATCCGAACGGAGACAGAAATCGATCAAAAAGCAGGCAATCCGGGGAGAAGTAGTATGAGGAATAGCTAGCTGTGCACGAAAACCAAAGGTACGACTTGTAACTTGTAAGAAAGGAATCGTAGTGGATAGATAGACTGCGTAGACTGTGCGGAGGGCGTAGCGGTGGATAAATAGTTCACGATGGTAGAGATAAAAACAGAAATGGAAATGCCGAAAAGTTGTAAGGCAAGCCGACGATAATTGAAGAGGTATTTCTTTGAATTTCGAGTGATTGATAACGAGACGGAGACGAAGGGACGAGATTGAATGGGTCCGAAAGTGAGGATGAGGCTGATCAATGAGTGGAGTCGAGACAGATGAAGAAGAATAATGGCGGGCCGGATGTACGCTGCGGAGAATATTATGATATTCGTTTCCGTTCCGGATTCCTTGATTTGCGATAGGTTCGATTCGACTCGAGCGTTCGGCCGCAGCGAAAGGAGAGGGAGATGTCGCGCGTCGAATGAGGAAGGGAGGGGGGCAGCGAGAGATGTCAAGGGGCGAGACAAGAGCGCCTTCTCCAAATCTGGACTTGGCAACGTCCCATTCCCTTCAAATCACACACCACGTCTAAGCTGTACTCCCCGCCGTGCTGCTGCTGGTGCTGGCAGAGCCAGGCCTCGCCGAGGCGCGAAATCGGCGGGTGTGGGGCGTGGCCCTGGTAGCGATTGGCCTGAAATGCAGGCGGGCTTCGAGTCGTCCCCGCTGCAAACGCCCTGCTCCCGTACCCGCGTGTCGGGCTGCTCGACCCCGACGAGCCTCTCCTCACGCCGCCTTCGACGCGTCGCCGGTCGCAGCGAGGTAGGAACCTCGGCGCATACGCGTACGGCTGGCTGGGGTGCGGCGTACGAGTCCCGCTACCGCTTCCCAAGCATCTTCGCCGCGGCGTACATCGTCCAGCGTACCCGCTCCGTGCCCGTGCCCGTGCTGCTGCTGCCCAAACCGCTGCTACGGCTGTCGGTGCTGGCGTCGCAGCTGATGCGTTTTAGAAGAAAACGGCGAGAACGAGCTGGTGGAGGTGCCAGTAGCGGTCGACAACGCAGGCACCTTGTACGCCTGCGCGCTGGGTACCCAAACGCACGTCGCATCTTCAGTGCCGCGTCCATGGAATGGGGTGCAACGCCGTTCGTGCTGTTGCATGTACATCGCCGACGACGTTCCCTTGCTCGGCGACGAGTGGAAGGCATTGCGGTACGCCTTCCGGCAGCTGCTCCCGTTCGCACCGCCGTAGCTCCCGCCGACAATCACCACTCGCAGGCGCACTGTACGAGTTCGCGCTTCGACAGCGGCGCGTACGGATTCGCGCTCGCTGGAAGGGCGAGGTAGCAGAAGCTGCAAAGCCCTGCATCCGAAACCTGCAGGAGCGCCGTGCTTCATCCCCTTCAGCAGCGCCGGCATGGTCCCCCCGACGGCGTTTGCATTCGGATTCAGACTCGGATTCGCGTTGGGGTTATGCTGACGGGCGCCGGGACGGCGGCGCAGGCTGAACGTGCGTTTGCGCCTGAGCTCGGACTTGCGCGAGCACCGGATTCTCTATACACTCGCAATATGGCATCAGCATCCCATCTCATTCCTCCGAGAAGAAAACTAGAAGCAAACTCACATCAATTGTTCCCCCAATACCCCCGCCCACCGAAAACCCCTGCATCCCACCTTCTCAATCGCCCTCTCCGCATCCGCCTCCTCGCAAACTGCACGAACCCACATACGATGCTTCACAGAATGAATCTCCCCAAACGGAACAAGACATCCTCGAGCTCTGGCCATCGACGAAGGCGAGGACAGTGGCGTTGTACGGGTCCTTGCTGGTGAGCTGCCCGATGAGGTTCTCGAGGATAGCGCGCCTGCTCGTCGGTTTGCTGCGTCGGCGGGGCGGCGGCGCGAGGGAAGGCGGTGGGGAGGCAGTCTGCGGGGGCGCCGCACGGCTGCGGGAAGTGCACTCCCCACTCGCGCTCATGCTGAGGGCGATGTACCCCTGCCTGGTGCGGTCGCCGCGGGCGTCACGCGCATAGCCGCAGTCGGCGTGGCTGCTGCTCGGAGATGGCTGTGTAGTGCTGGGACCAGGCGTACTGGAAGCCGACGTTGGGAGAAGGTCCGGGTGCGGGGCTTGAATATGGCCATCGCGGGTGAGATGCGCGCTGGCGTCGTCCTCGTCAGCACCGAGTACTCGATCATGAGAGCCAAAAATAAGCCATCTGTGCGATGGAGTTGGCCGGCGGTGTTTGGCGATGGGCGGTGTAGAGAAGGAGAGGAAAAAAGAAGAGAGCCGCGGGATGACATCAGTGGCGGTGCCCATTCATTGATCCGGCCAACTTTTCCTTCCACTTGCATGGCAAGAACTGGAGCGATGGCGGGATCTTCCGCAATGCAACAACTGCTATTCGTCTACTGGCCCCAGTGAAAGACGGCCTTCGCTGTGTCCTCCGAATTCAGGACTTTCGGCTGTGCTCCGTTCCTCAAGTCGTTTGTTGTGATCGATTCACACCCACTTATTTTAGACCTGCCGCGTTGCAGACACGTTGGGAAAAGGCTGTGAACTCGGCGCCTATTTGCCTCTTGCTTTTCCCCCGTCATCGTCTATGGATCCCAAAGCCGATTCCGACGAAGAATTCATTGTTTTGTCAACCTCGGACTGCACCGAGTCCGCGTCGTACGTTTTATTTGTCTCTGCCGTTGTTCTATGGCTTAATTTCACGCCGCTTGGAATCTTGCTCACCTAGCAAGATACCAGAGAAAAAAACAGAGAAAAAGGGAAAGGCTCTCAGACAGACAATCGGACAGACAGCTAGCAACAAGACCCTTTCCAGGGAGCTGGGGTTCAGAGGGAGACGTATCTACACACAGGTCGTAGTACGAAAGAGAAAAGATGATGAGCTGGCAGAGTGTGCCAGCGACCTTGAAACCAAACAATCTGATGTAATCGGCACGATTACACCGCTGAAGATATCCCAGCGCCCAGGCCGCCGGGCTTAAAAGCAGTGCCAATCTCTTCGTCAAATCGATCGGACTTCTGCCTTCCTTGCTGGGAGCGAGGGTTACCGAATTCCAAGCTTCGGGAACAGCCAGAACCGACACTCGGAAAAATTCGGAAGCAAAACCTGGGAGGGACGCCGCTGAGCGGCTGATCAATAACTACTATAACTATCATATCACTGGTGCGACAAAATCATTTCAGGCACCATGTTTATTTATTTAATCTGCCCAGGCGGCTTCGGAGGCTCTGGTGGAGAGGGCGGTGAGCAGGGCGGCGATGGAGGTACTGGGCAAGGTCCTACTGTATATTTCGGCCAGCCCCAGGCTCGGGAATCATCCGGTATATCTCGCGACTTGGTATTGTCATTTGCTCATGTGCAACGAACAGATTTTCGGACAATTTCACGAGGGGACCTGAAGCTGGTCAAGGAAGTGCGCCTCAGTCCTCAATCCGGCGTTGTGGGCCATCAGAACCGAGGGGTGGGTGTTCGACGAACAGTATACCATGCCGAAATCCGTGGCGACCCTGGAACCGTCACTGTTGCGATGTATCAAGGTGATGGCGTGGAGGAGGTGGGTTCATACAACACTTCCTAGGCTCTCAGGTTTGAAATAACTACATAGGAATGGCGAAAGGATGTTGCAAAATACGAATCAATTTGGTGCCCACGATGATTCACCTCACTATCAATCACATTCACTGATGCATTAGCAGGCATCCCAATGTCATGCAGATTTATGGATTGGTGAGCAGCACCGGGCTCTACGCCATGGTGTTTCACGACAGTACCTATTCCCGCCTTTCTGGTGTTGATTTCGTCTGACGCTGTGAATAGAATTAATTCCCTTTAATCAATTTTTCGACCGTTTTCGACATTCAGATATCCTGAGGACATACATTAAGGGTTATTGCGTACGCCCCATTTGCTGTCGTCGCTCAAGTTGGTGCTTACCCGGCCGATTATGAAGTCCACGGAATACGGCGTAAAAGCTCATATTGCTGAATGTCCCGTATCTGACTCTACTGTTGGCAGGAGGCAGCCGATTACATTTGCGATATAATTGGGTTTTCGACGGTGATGCATTCTATTGGGTCCTGCACATCTTCCTAGCCCTGACAAGCAGTCATAGGAAATGTCAATATGGATACGTCCATCAACAGGCGAACTCTGTCTCGACCTGGCCCCGGGAACACCTGGGACAAGCGTTGAACTTGCTGAGTTGTGGGAAATCCCCATCATTCGCTTGGAGAACGTATCATTGGAAACTCCTGACTCAGAGGACACAATCATTTCAAGCTTGAGCAAAGACCAATATCACCAGCTCTGCACTGACCTGCTACTAGCCCGGGTGCAGTATTTTCAAGTTTCTACTGAATACCCTGTTGGACCAGGGATTTTCCAGTTGGATTCCCAACATGGGACCTGTGTGAGGGTCACGGAGCCTCTCCCAGTTCTTCCCAAGGCAGAACATTATTGGGAGTATTGTGATGTGCCAGGTGAACTGTTACCTAATTCATGGACTCGGTGAGTGCTTTTACTGGACTGCTTTTGGTTCCTCTGAGAAATATTATCTTCAAGATACAACTTTCCCCAAATTTTTGCTCTTGAGCTTGAATTAAATCTCAAGTTCCCATTATTCGAAATCCAGAAGGCCTGGCTAGCACAGGCAAACCATATTTTTGCTGAACTTCAGGAACTGGAACACATTGAGGATTATGGTGCGAGTTGAACGGGCTTGGTGTTACATATTGGTCATTCACGAATTGATCAAAACAGTCTGCATCAGTCAAGTTGAGTTCACGCTTCGAATACCTTACAAGTGCGATATCCCCAAAGGGTATCTCTTCGTCTGTTCGCTCCAGGATTTCCACACCGACACCGAACCACATGCACAGTTATATCAATGGCCAGCCTGTCCAGCATATTGGTCCCTCGACCCATCTGGTGCTGATCGCCTCAGCACGGAGGATGCCAGAAGTCTCGGATTTCCTGGAATTCATATTGAGACTAAGATGTATGGGCACTCGTGGGATCGCAGCGTTTACAAAGGGCTGCGACGATTTCATGAAGGCAAAGGGTTCGATCTGGATAGTCGGGAAGTTGCGAGGCAGCTGAGACACCCGCTGTTTGTGTCAAGTAATCGTGTGCCGTTTCCGGCTTGTAAAGGTGAGCTTCGGTTGGACAGCTTGTTTATGCTATGTTTTCACTGATATATATTTTGGATAGCCGGGTACCAGTGGTGCGATCTTAAGGATCGCGAACTTTGTCGAGAGTTGCGTCATTTCTTGTAATACTCGGTTTCATTCATTATCCATTGCCATTGGTGCCTCTTTTCCCTTCACACTCTTTCAGCACCTGCAGTGAATACCATAACTGAATCGATCATGACATGCCTTCGAATTGTTTCGATTTCAGTCGAAGCTTCTGGAGGGTTCAAGAGACACAGTAATTCACAATACCCAGCCGTTGCCAGATTCCGGGAGTGTCTGATTCATGATCTTGGAGCAAGCTCGCAAGAATGACATTTTTCTGACTCCAATTCGAATTGCTTTCGGTGAAAGTACAGAAAGGTGGATGTTGGGAAAAGAAGACAAAACAAAGCGACGAAGTACTACATCTGAGACAAGACAAGCAACATTGACAGAGTCATTGGCCTCGAGGGACCAGTGCAAATGCAAGGTGAACGTTGAAGCCATTCAGTAGGAAAGCAGAGCAGCCGAGATGCCGAGGCCAAACATCGCTTCGCCCTTCCCGACAAACAACCGCTATCATCTGGATTCAGGAAAAGAGAACAAAAGTTCCTCAAGACTTTTACAACAATTCAAACAGTGCTTTGTGCATGTAAAAAAAGTGATAAACCAGATGGATAGCATACTGCCTGTCCTGCACATTGAATGATATCAATCTTTAAGTTTCATGAGGTCCGCGCTCTTGTTCATTTTGCACTGCGACCTCGACGATGATGAGCTTTGGCTTCAGAGTGCGGGACATTTTTCTGGTGACAGCCTGGCCTGGGTGCTTTATAAGGGCTTCAAAGTCCAAGGACTCGTAGGCTGGGTTTCCTTCCAATTTTTTCATTATCACCCAAGTATTATCACTCACAGATCGCAAGACTTTCGACGAATGTCAATGGAAATCACGTTGTTACATACAGTCTTCACTGAGACACGCGAATTCGAGTCTCGACTTGCATTCTTTTCCAGTATTCTTTCAAGGCGTCCGAGCTAAGGCTCCAACTGTTTGTGTTTTAAACTGTTTCAAACAGTCACTGCGTTTTCTGCAAAATATCCACCTAGTGGAAACCGGTATAGATAGCTCATGTATTATCAGCTATCTTCCATAATGATATCTTGGGTATCATCCAGAGGAAACCGGGTCAGAAAGCATCTAGTTCAAATGGTATCCACCGGTGAGATACTTTCAATATCACAAAATATCACCACTGGGATAGCTAGGGTATCTACTAGTAGATATTAGATTGGAAAGCATCAATTTCATATGGTATCTTGCAGGGAATATCTTGAATTTCCTGAGCAGATGATTATTCAACCACCTGGTCGACGACATGCCGTTGCATGTCACGGTAGTACTCAGAACTCTGTCGGCTCGGGCTCGGGCATGGGAAAGGGGATAAGATCTCAAAACAATTTATTTTCCCGAAATCTTTGCTACAGCCAAATCCAGGCTACTACTTGAGATGGGAATAATTTACTGTGCACGAGACAAGACATTGACTTAATACATCGATGCTCTAGTTTGCTTGAATTAGAGTCAGAGAAACCTACCTGACTGGGATAAACATTGATAAATGGCGGTGCAGCGTGGCACACGCAGGGACTTGTGAAGGAATGCAGGACTGTATTTATAGCATTTTGGGTGCTGGATTTCAACAGATATCGACAGCTGAAATTCGAGGTATCATGTAGGCTGATAGTGTGGAAGATATTCAAGATATCTACCACTGGTGATATCTTGAAATAATTTTGAGGATACCAGAGGATAGTTTAACGGATTTTTAGGCTATCCACCACAGCAGATATCTTGGCTGTCATGCATTGGATACTGTCGGAAAACCGTGGATACCCAAGGATATTGCAAGAAATCACAACTATATGAAGCTATCTAGCCTAGCAGATATTTTGCAAAAAACGCAGTGAGTTATAATTGTTTTTATTTTAGTTTTGTTTGCCTAGGCTGACAAACAGTAAACAAACTGTTTGAAACAGTTCAAACAGTTTCGCCGCAAGTGGTGAGGGAATCCTCAAAACTTTGAGTCGTAGCTATTCACCAGTTGTTTTCAACGCCAAGCAGCCTCGTACAACCGTTATTTACTGTTGATTACTCTTATGGGGAAGCTTGCTTCCCCATTCATGGGGAAGCTTGCTTCCCCATTCATCGGTATAAGGCAACGAAATGCATAGCTTACAAATTGCACGGGTGTCAATTTGTAAGCAACCGTGCAGCGCTTCTAAGCAACCGGTCCCGGCACTCGGGCTTTCCAAGTCCCCGTGTCACGTGACCTCGGTCCGGTCTCCGAACCAATGACTTTGTATAGATCCGAATCAAACATACCTTGGATAGGAGCACCTTTGCACTAACCTCATGCCCGATGGATGGATAGATAAAAACCCACATATATACTGTATTTAGTTAGTCCAATGCTTACTTTCTCCTTCTGCATACATCACTGTCTTGTAGTATGTATTTTTTTGTGGTTGCAATTTGCCCAGAACTTAACTCTGTTTTAAATCAGCCTCTGAAATCAGATCCTTGCAACTCAATATTCAATAATTCAGTCAGTATATACATATGTATGTTTTGATTTGCTATTTTTCAGGCTTTCTATAAACTGAATAATATAGGTCAACTCTTCTAAACACTCCTCAGCGTCAACAAATTGCTGAACAGTAGCAAGAGCGTAATAATCGTAATCTAGAAAGTCCTGAGTAGTGACGAGTGCCTTCCTAGCCACCTAATCTTGTTCAAGTAAATTGGAATGGCCAACAATTTCAGCTTACTCCTGGAATAGCTCATGCACTTGCTGCTGTTCAAAATGCTGGTACTCCTGATCTCCAGGATGAAGACTCTGAGATGCCAAGCCCACCTGACTCACCAACACCTCAGCCTGCAAACCTTGAGCAACAGCCTCCTCAAATTCCTGAGATAGTCTTAAATGATGGCCCAGCTATTGCTCCAATCCACTACCAGGCCGCAAGGCTTATGAAAGTTTCAATAAATCAATAACTTTAACTGAAGTTTTCTGCCAGCAAGGAGACTCACAAGAGCAGATTGCATTCAGAGAGGCCCTTATGCACCTTCGAGCTTATGATACCACAGTGGAGGATCATGCATTGTACTCTACACGGTTTTGGCATAATTTGTCTGCTGCAGAACAGGACGAATTTCGAGAGGTTTTGCACTTACTTCCCACAAAAGAAGCGGTTGACATGGTGAACAAGACACAGTTAGCTGGGCTTAATAAGCCCATTGTTTGTTGCAAAGCTCGACACCATCGTGTTAATGCAGCAAAATCTAGAAAAGCATCAGCTGAGGATGCTGAAGGCCTGGAGCCTGAAATCTATCTAGCAGAAGGAGCACATGTTATGATCACTCGGAACCTATGGACATCAAAGGGGCTTGTCAATGGAACCCAGGGAGTTGTCAAAAAACTTTGGTACTCAAGAGAGAGCAATCCAAAAAAAAAAGATTTGCCAGCAGTGGTGTTTGTACAATGCCCTGAATATACAGGTATGTATTAATGAGCTATGTCCAATAAATGTGATATAACCAAGAATCTAGGGCCACCAACTGAAGAGTGGGAAGATATACAGCCAGATTGGATCCCTATTGTTCCTAGAACAGTAGAATGGGAATCTAATGGAGTGCCATTGTCACGAACACAATTTCCTCTCACACTAGCCTGGGCAATCACAATTCACAAAAGTCAAGGCTTGACTCTAGAAAGGGCTGTGATTGACTTGGGCAGACAGGATTTTGCTCCGGGGCTGTCTTTCATTGCAATTTACAGGGTGAAGGCACTGTATGGAATAGCATTTCATTCACCATTCCTCCTTGAACATTTACAGAAGCCAAATGAAACTACAGTTCGGCAAATGTTGAGAGTTGACACAGAACGCAGAGAAGCTTTGGGTTTCAAGTTGGACACTTATGGATTTGACATACAGGACATTCTTGCTGAATATGAATTTTTGGAGCCTTATGCACAGCTAAATAATTATTTATAAGTAGTGTAATGAATTCAATGCATTTAAATGGTAGGAATTCATGCAAGCTTCCCCTTCTATGTGGACTACCATTGTCCACATACATCATATTTCGGCTCCCGAATAACACTGGGACCGGCGGCATCACTCGCATTGATGCGCCATCAACACAGTTCGGGAGGCGTCGGCGGGGTTGTTCTTGAGATTGCTGTGCCTCCGAAGGCCACTGGCTAGCCGCAAAATGAGATTTAGATATATTTGAGAGATAGCAGTTCATTCAAAATTTTCAGCCTAAAAAATATTGTTTGAAACAGTTTTAAACAGTTTCAAACTGTTTCTGTTTGGTTTGTCCGGATCGTCAAACAGAAACAAAACAGTTGGAGCCTTAGTCCGAGTCGCTCCTTGCCTTGCATCCGTCTCGTTCAAGTCTCGCTTTCTCCTCGTCCGCCGTCTTGTCTCGCTCATCCCGTCCCTTCTTGCATTCTCAGTCTTCAAGTCAAAACAGCCGATATGCCGAAACCAAACATTGCTTTGCCCTTCCTGACAAACAACCGCCATGACCCCGAGTTGGGAATAGAAAAAATACAAATTCCTCGATTCCTTGACACAACCCTACCGAAAGACTAAAACTCGATTCAAATTCGAGACGAGACGACATATAACTATACTTTGGACTTTTCGAGGTCGAGGATGAGGAATTATGGACGGAATGAAGTATCAATCATAATCCTAACAAAGAGACAGGAATCGTTTGAAAGTAGGCAGGCAGAGTCCGGGGAGTAGTAGTAGTATGAGGAATAGCTAGCTGTGCACGAAAACCAAAGGTATAATTTGTAATTTTTGAAAAAGGAATCGGAGTGGTTATCAGGATGGATAGATAGACCGTGCAGAGACAATGCAGAGGGTGTAGCGATGGATGGATGAGAAAGAAAGAAAGAAAAACAGAAACAGAAACGCCGAGAAAGTCGTAAGGCGAGGCGATGATAATCGTAAAGGTATTCCCTTGAATTTCGTATGATTGATTGATAGCGAGACGGAGGAGACGAGATTGAATGGATCCGGAAGAGAGGAAGAGGCGAATCGATGAGTGGTGGAGTTGATTCGAGACAGAAAAATAATGTCAGGCGGGATGTAAATTCGAGCCTTCGTTCACGGAGGGAGGAAGAAGTGTCGCGCGTCGAATGAAGGGAGGGGCAGCGAGAGATGACAGGGCGACACGAGATGAGAGCGGCGACGGGACGCAATAAGACCGGAGCCTTCCGTCCATCCAGCTGCAGCAAAAAAACACACCAAGAAAAGAGGTGCGCAGGTCGAATGCGGTCAAGTCAGGTCGCTCGCTCGCAAGGTAGCAGCGGGACAGGGCAGCGCTCACGGCGACTCCATCGCCATCTGGAACTGCACACTCCCGCCACTACTCCCGCTCATATTCGTGCTGGTGCTCTCCCCACCCATACTCGCCTCCAAATCCAAACTCGCCAACGTCCCTCCAATTCAAATCATGCATCGCGTCCAGCTCGTACTCCCCACGCTACTGAGCTTTTACTGGAGCTGCTGATTAACGCGAGCCAGGCCTCGCCGAGATGCGAAATCGGCGGGTGCGGGGCATGATTCTGATGGTGATTAACCTGGAACGCCGCTGCAAATGCGCCGCTCCCGCTGCAGTCCCTCCGCGCGTCCGGCTGCTCGACCCTGACGAGCCCATGTTCGACGCGTGCTACCGCCCCCGGCCTGCGGCGTCGCCCCGACAAGGACGAACTCCGGCGCGTATGCCTTGCTCGGGTGCGGCGCATCAACCCCGCCGCGTACGCGTACGAGTCCCGTCACCGCGTCTCAAGCATCTCCACGGCAGCGTACAGCGCACCTGCACCCGACCCGTACCCGTACTGTTGCTGCTGCTGCTGCAGTTGCTGGTGCTAGCTTGCAGCTGATGCGGATTCGGATCGGGCGAGAACAGCGAGAACGAGCTCGTAGCGGTGCCAGTGGCGGGCGACGCGGGCACCTCGTACACCCCGCGCGCCGGGTCCCCAGACGGCGCCTAGATCTTGGGCACGCCGCATCTTCAGACTCGTTCATGAAATGAAATGCGACGCACTACCGTTTCCGTTGCTCGGCGTTATACACATGCACATCGCGGACGGCGTTCCCGTTGCGCAGCAAGGACGAGTGGAAGCACGCCTGAGGCCTCCGTACTGCTGCTCCGAAATCTGTTACCGTTCGCAAAGATACCGTAGCTCCGGTTCGCACTTGCAGGCGCACTGTACAGATTCGCGCTCGGCGGCGTATGGATTCCCGCTAGGAGGCGGGGTAGAGAATGCGCTGGAACTTTTGCAGGAGTGCCACGTCATCCCCTCCAGCATCGCGCCGTCGCCGTTCGCTTTCGGATTCGGAATTGGATTCGGGTTGCTGGCGGTGGCGGGGATGACGGGCACCGGACAGGCGATGGAGCCTGTGCTTGCGCGAGAGCAGCTGCGCAGCCGGTTTATCTGCAGAATTTAATTAGCATCTCGTCCTCTTCTCCCGACGAAACAAGAAACGAGGTGCAGAACACTCACGTGGACTCCTCCCCCAGCTCACTCTGATCCAACTCCTGCCCAATGGAGACCCCATCTTCTCGATTCTCAATCGCCCCTCCGCATCCGATTTCCTCACAAACTGCACAAACCCATAATGCTTCCCCACCGCTTCGGGCACCTTCATAATGGATTTCCCCAAGTGGCACAAGCGTGTTCTCGCTGACGAGCAGGCTCAAGCCATCGAGGAAGACAGTGGCATGGTATGCAGCCGTGCTGGTGAGCTGCTTGATGGGCTTCTGAGGATCGCACGCGCATGTGCAGTATGCTGCTTCGTCGGCGCGGCGGCAGGCAGCGGCGGGACAAGGGAAGGCAATGGTGTGGCGCCGTATGGCTGGTGGAAATACTCCCCGCCTGCGGTCTTGGTGTACTCCTCGCTGGGGTGCGGTCGCCGTGGGCGTCGTACCCGTAACGCAATCGGCACAGCTGCTGCCGCTCGGAGACGGGGTCACGGAGCTACTTGGTGCGGGAATACACTCCAGGCACGGGACAGGAGGTCTGGCTGCAGCGGCTGGAACTTGGGCATTGCGGACGAGATGCGCACTGTCGTCGTCGTCGTCGTCAGCATTGTACTCGATCATCGGAGAAGAATATGGATAAAACGTACTCGGGCGAAGACAATACAACCCGTGCATCTAAATGAGCGCGCGGGCTGGTCCGCCTCGTCGGTGAGCCTATGTCCAGTCGAGCGAGTTGACACCCCCGACGCTCCCTTTCAGAATCGGATTCGCAGGTGAAAGCGGAGAGGTCGGAAAACAAACGGGCGGGCCGGGTTGGGCATCGTCATCTGTGCACCGATGGGGTTGACCTGTGATCCGGGGAAGGTAAGTAGCGTGAACGACGAAGGAACGGCAGGAAAAAAGGAGAGAGACGCGAGATGACATCAGTGGCGGTGCCAACATTGATCCGTCCGACTTTTCCTTCCGCCTCCACCTGAGCAATTGCTGGATCTTCCGCAACGCAGCAGCTAAGCAATCCTACAGTGAAAGTCACCAATCACCAAGTAGCGGAGCTTTTTATCCGGATCTTTCTTTGTGCCCATAATTTGCGCGTCACCGCGTCACCTCCTCTTCCGGAGTCGCGCGCCATCCCGATTCTCGAAGACGGCCGTTACAGTCATTTCAGGAGCTGCGCCGTCCTCCGTACACTGCCTCTGCGAATCTCTCGCCATGACTGCCCCGATATTAAGCAGTAGAAAAATCTGTCTGTCTGCCTGGCGGATGGAAGGACAGACACGGGTTGTGGCGGTGCCCCGATCATTGATCCGTTCGACTTCTCCTTCCGCCTCCACGGCAAGAACCTGAGCGATCGCTGGATCTTCCACAACGCAGCAGCTAATCACCTCATGGCTCCAATAAAAGTCCCTCAAAGACGTCCCAATGATCAGGCAGCAGAGCTTTTTATCCGGATTTTCCTTTGCGCCCATAATTTGCCGCTTTGCGCGTCACCGTCTTTTCCTGACGTCGCGCGGCATCTCGATTCTCGGAGATGGCTGTTACAGTTATTTCAGGAGCTGCACCGTCATCCGCAAATTGACGCTGCGGAGCTCTCGCCGTCGCTGTCCTGATATCAAGCAGTAGAAAAGTCTATCTGTCTGCCTGGCTGCAGTGATGTTCGACCATGCCTTTGCGACCAGAAAGCTCGCTAATCGACCTCGCAAGCCGTCCACCCAGTCTTCTTGAACACTTGGCTATCTAGCTTCTGCATTCGCTATTTTGAAATAGGTCTGCAAGCCCGGGATACTCCACCAAATGATTGTCCGGAATTGGCTTTTGGGGGCCCGCAATTCGTGACTTCCTTGTCAGAAAAGCGGCTTTTTCAGACTAGAAATCGGTAAAGTTTGTCGGAGAAAGCAGCTTTTTAAGGCGAGTTTTGGTTTTTCGGAGGAATATCATGTCGATCAGCATCTTTGATGCTTAACGAATTCAGACCCATCAACTGGCTTTTAGTACCTAACATACCGTGTCGCGCGTCTTCTACTCCCTCGGGGACGCAGGACGGTGCATCTTGCGGCGTAGCGGATTTTTTTGGAGTTCGTTTTCGGTCCAGATGCGACAACCCTTGTCTTAAAAGTTCGTTTTTGAGGTCCAGCTGCACAAAACGAGTCGCTTTTCAATGCCTGATTTCGTATTTTTCTTGGACAACCCTTCGGTGGAGTTTCCTGGAACCTAGGCATGCCCGCCCAATCGCTCAAATTATTTTCGTTTCTGATCTGATGCAGTTCGTCGAAGTCGGCTCACGCAGAAGCTCGTGCAAGGCGCCTAACATCCGACAATCCCCACCGGAATCTCCGATTTCTCTGGAAGTGTAAACTGGCGTAAATTCCCTTGAAAAATGCAAGATGTTAAAGTTGACTCGGAGTCTGACTGTCAAACGCCGCCGTCCAGGGAACATGTCCCTACTTCTTCCGCTGGTCTCCTTCCACTTAGACTTTAACCAGGCCTGTGACTCGGTTGAAATCTGGGGATACTATCTAGTCTGCGGCCAGTACTGAATCAAAATTCCTTTATATTTCTGTGATTCGTTGCTGGACTCCTTTGGCTACCATCAGGCTTGATATATTTACCTTGGCGAACAAGCTTCCTGCAATCAGTTGAGCCGAACATGTCGCAATAGTGGAACTTCATTTCAATCAACTTCCTGACTGACTCGCAATTTGTCGTGGAAAGCTCACGGCAGGCACAGCCGCCTGGCATTTTTCTTGGTGCAGAGGCCAGCAACCCCTTAATTCGTGCAAGCATCGGGCCAGGGATTGTCCTTGACCTTCAGCCTACAGTATATTAATTTCACCACTAGCCATCTCGTCTCGTCTTCGCCATTTTTCTATACTTCTCATCAAGCTTAGGCTCGCCACGTCTCCCCCTCCCGCGACCGCGCTGGAATGTCACTGGCAAATTATGATAATAGAAGACAGGTTTGCTTTGCCTTCTCATCTTCAAACAAATCGCTTTGCGTCGAAGCCTTCGCTTCGAATCAGATCCCCCGGATTCAAATTGTTTTCGCCTCTTCGTCCTCGCGAACTCGAACACGTCGGAATCAAATGAACTCGAAGCACAGCCGTTCTGATTCGTCGTCTTCAGTCGCGCTCAGCTCTTCTGAAAGGAGAAATATATTTTCGCCTTTTTACTGCTTCATATGTCCTGGGTGCGGCCCTCATTGCCAGGCAGCAGAGCTTTTTATCTGGATGTTTCTTTGCGCCCTGACTGGCCCGTAACCATCTTAACTCCTTTCTTGACCGCAGACATCGTCCGATTCAGGAGGACAGCGGTTACGGGCTGCCCTCCTTAAACGCATTCTGTGGATCTCTCGCCATGCCTGTCCTGATATCGAGGAGATATTGGCGAAAAATCTCTCTGCCTGGCGGCGATGGCGACCAATTATGCCATTGCCAGGAACCTTGCTAGTCGTCGTTGCAAGCCGGTCACCCAAGCTTTCAGAACACTTCGTTATCATCTGCTATCACCACCTTGAACTCAATTCTTTTGCTTTGGATCTGAGGTTGCGCGGGTTCGTCAAATACACAGAAAACCGAGGAACTGTTTTTCGATGAACCTTGGGCGAGGGTCGAAGCTCGAGCGAGGCAGCTAATGGCCACTACCCAATACCGAACTCTTTTGGCGAACGTTCTCGACACTCGGGAGTTCTGGCGGTTCCCTGACTGGTGTCACTGCTAGAATCGTTGGTATGTTTTGAGGAACTCTGAAATGCAAAGTGAATGTGGAAGCAATTGCAAAGAAATAACAGCCGAGATGCCGACCCCACACACCGCTTCGCCATTCGAAGCAAACAGCGGCTTTGAGCCCAATTTGGACAGAAGAAATCGATTTCTTCAATTTTCTTGACATAACCCGACCGAAAGACCGAAACTCGATTCAAATTCGAGGCGAGACGACATGTAACTATGCTTCGAACATTTCGAGGACGAGGATGAGGGATTATGGATGGATGAGGTACCAATCATAATCCTAACAGAGAGACAGAAATCAATCGCAAGGCAGGCAGACGGGATTCCGGAGAGTAGTAGTATGAGGATAGTTGTGCACGAAAACAAAAGGTACGACTTGTAACTTATAAGAAGAGAACCAGTGGGTAGCAGGATAGATAGACTGTGGATGGTGTAACGATGGATAGATAGTTCACGAAGAAAGAGAGAAAAAACGAACACAGAAACGCCGAGAAGTTGTAAGGCGAGGCGATGATAATCGTCAAGTAGTTATTTGGATTTGGAGTGATTGATTTGATAGCAAGACGGAGACGAAGACTCGAATCGAAGACGAGATCGAATGGATCCGAAAGAGAGGAAGAGGCCGTTCGATGAGTGGTGGAGTCGAGTCGAGAGACAGAAAGAGTAATGGCGGGCCGGATGTAAGCTGCAATGGAGAATATTATGATATTCGTTCCCGTTCCGGATTCCTTGATTTGCGATAGGCTCGATTCAACTCGAGCGTTCGGCCGCAGTGGAGGGAGAGGGAGATGTCGCGCGTCGAATGAGGAAGGGAGGGGGCAGCGAGAGATGTCAAGGGGCGAGACAAGAGCGCCTATCCCTCCAACTCTGGACTTGCTAACGTCCCATCCCATTCAAATCACGCATCACGTCCAGCCCGTACCTATACTCCCCGCGCTGGTGCTGGTGCTGGTGCTGGCAGAGCCAGGCCTCGCCGAGGCGCAGAATCGGCGGGTGCGGGGCGTGATCCTGATAGCGACTAGGAGCTGGTCCCCCCCGCAAACGCGCCAATGCCGTTTCCATACGTGCTGCGCGTCAGCTGCTCGACCCCCGACGACCCCATGGCGACGCCCTTCGACGCGCTCTCAGTCTGCAGCTTAGGGAAGAACCCCAGCGTATACGCCTTGCTCGGTGGGGCAGCCCCGCCGCGTACGCGTACGAGACCCGCTCCCACTTCCCAAGAATCTCTGTGGCAGCGTACAGCGCACTCACACCACCCCGTGCTGCTGCTGCTGGTGCTGGCGGTGCGGCTGATACCGATTCGCATCAGGCGAAAACAGCGAGACCGAGCTGCTGGTGGTGCTAGTAGCGGTCGATGGCGCAGGCACCTTGTACGCTGCGCGCCGGGTACCCAAACGCACGCCGCATCTTCAGCGCCTCGTCCGTGAAATGCGGCGTGCGCGCTGCCGCTGCCGTTAGTGCTGTTCTTGCCGGTATAGCCATGTACATCGTGGACAACATTCCCTTGTTCGGCGACGAGTGGAAGGCGTTGCGGTACGCTTTCTGGCAGCTGCTCCCGTTCGCACCGCCGTAGCTCCCGCTGACCACCACCCGCAGGTGCACTGTACGGATTCGCGCTTCGACAGCGGCACGTACGGATTTGCGCTCGTCGGAAGGGCGGGGTAGCAGAAGCCCTGCATCCGAAATTTGCAGGAGCGCCATGCGTCATCCCCTTCAGCAGCGCCGGCGTGGTGCCCCCCGACGGCGTTTGCATTCGGATTCGCGTTCGGGTTGGGATGACGGGAGCCGGTACGGGCGGGGCAGGCTGGACGTGCGCTTGTGCCTGAGCTCGGACTTGCGCGAGCACCGGCTTGTCTATGCACCAGCAATATGGAATTAGCATCCCATCTCATTCCTCCGAGAAGAAACGAGAGGTACACTCACATCAATTCTTCCCCCAATACCCCCGCCCACCGAAAACCCCTGTATCCCATCTTCTCAATCGCCCTCTCCGGATCTGCCTTCCTCACAAACTGCGCAAACCCACAAGTAGCAATGTTTCCCCACCAGCACCTTCACATGGTGGATCTCCCCAAACGACACAAGAGCTCTGGCCACCAAAAAAGACGAAGACGGTGGCGTTGTACAGGCCCTTGCTGGTGAGCTGCCCGATGAGGTTCCCGAGGATAGCACGCCTGCGCGGTGTGCCGCCGCTGGTACTCGTCGGTTTGCTGCTTCGGCGCGGCAGCGGGGCGAGGGGAAGGCGGCGGAGCGGCAGTCTGCAGGGTGCCGTACGGCTGCGCGAAGTGCACTCCCCACTCGCGCTCGTGCTGAGGGCGACGTACTCCCGCATGGTGTGGTCGCCGCGGGCGTCGTGCGCGTAGCCGCAGTCGGCGTGGCCGCTTCTCAGAGACGGCTGTGTAGTGCTGGGACACCTCCAGGCGCGGGGTAGGTGCTGGGCGCGAACGCAGACGTTGGGAGAAGGTCCGGGTGCGGGGCTTGAATGTGGCCGTCGCGGGTGAGATGCGCGCTGGCGTCGTCCTCGCCAGCACCGTGCACTCGATCATAAGATCCAAAATAAGCCATCTGTGCGATGGAGTTGACCGGCGGTGGTTGGACATAGGCAGGAGAAAAGAAGAAAGACGCGGGATGACATCAGTGGCGGTGCCCATTCATTGATCCGGCCAGCTTTTCCTTCCGCTTGCATGGCAAGAACTGGAGCGATGGCGGGATCGTCCGCAATGCAACAACTGCTATTCGCCTACTTGCTCCAGTGGAAGACGGCCTTTACAGTCGCTGTGTCCTCCGAATTCGGGAGTTCCGGCTGTGCTCCGTTCTTCAAGTCGCCTGTCATGATCGATTCACACCCACTTATTTTCGACCTGCCACCTTGCAAGCACGTTGGGAAAAGGCTGTGAATCCGGCGCCTATTTGCTTCTTGCCTTCCGCTCTCACCATCGATGGACCTCCACCCGGATTCCGACCCAGAAGTCATTGTTTTGTCGGCATCGGACAACGTCGAGTCTATTCCGTACGTCTTGTTTGTGTGTTGGTTCATGCTCGCGCTACTGAAGATGCCCCGGCGCCATCTCTTACCATGCCAATAGACACGCAACCGCAACGAAGGCCAAACCCTTCCTCAAATCTTTTAGCTTTTTGCCTTCCCTCCGGAGAGAGAGCTTCAAAACCTCGCGAACAAGCGAAACCCACACTCGGAAAGATTCGGAAACAAAACCTAGGAGGCAGGCTGCTGAGCGCCTCGTCAATAACTATAACTATTACATTACTGGTGCGAAAAATTTCCAAGATATACACAGGTTTATTCATCTGCCTAGGAGGGAGAGGAGGCTCTGGTGGAGAGGGTGGTGACCAGGGTGGTGATGGAGGTGCCGGCCATGGTCCCACTGTATATTTCAGTCAACCCCAGGCTCGGGATCTATCTGGTATATCTTGGCTACTCGGTATTGTTGGGAAACGAACAGAATTTCGGTCAATTCGACTGGGGGACGTAAACCTGATCAAAGAATTTAAAATGTGCTCCAGTCCTCAATCTAGTCTCGTGGATCGCCAGACCCCAGGAGCGAGTGTTCGACGGGTGTACACAGCCAAACTTGAGGGTCGTGACTCTGGCCACATGACTGTCGCTATGTATGAGGGGGACGGCGCGAAAAAAGTGGGTACTACGCTGCTTAGATCTTTTTTTTTTTTTGATAACCATTGCAGGCATGGAAACAGCATCTCACAAAATATGAAGCAGTTCGGTAGCTGGCAACGATGCTCTTCTGCATGGCTGGCGTTCTTATAAACAATCTCACAGGCATCCCAATATCGTACAGCTTTACGGATTGATCAGCACCAAGAAGCTCTACGCCATGGTATTCCATAATGGTGCACATCGCCGACTCCCTTGCTTTGGTCTGATGCTGTGAATAGAATTGATTCCTTACCACCAATTTCTCCGCCGGTTTGAACATTCGCCTGTTCTGTCCACGTATATCATGGCTTATTGTGTTCGTTCCATTTACTGTTGTCGTTCACCTTGGTACTCACCCGACTGATTATCAAGAGTACGGAATTCAAGGTAAAAGATCGTATCGCTGAATGTCCCGTATCTGACCCTACCGCTGGCAGGAGGCCACCAGTTATATTCGCGATGTAATTGAATCTTCGATGGTGATGTATTCTATTGGGTCCTATGCATCTTTCTAGCCCTGACAAGTAATCATAGGAAACATCAGTATGGATACAATCATCAACAGGCCAGCTCTCTCTCGATCTTGCCCAGGGTGGGCCTGAAATAAGCGCCGAGCTTTATTTTTGGGACATCTACCTACTTCGCTTGGAGAATGTATCATTGGATGCTACCAACTCAGAGGACACAATCAGTTCAAGCTTGAGTGAAGATCAATACCACGAGCTCTGTTATCAGCCTTCGATAGCCCGGTTTCAGTATTTTCAAGTTTCCACTGAACACCCTGTTGGACCGGGGATTTTCCGGTGGGATTCTCAACATGGGACCTGTGTGAGGATCACGGAGCCTCTTCGAATTCTTCCTGAACAGGAACTTCATTGGGACCATAAGAGAAGAGCGCCAGGTGAAATGTTGCCAAATTCATGGATTCGGCAAGTACTTTCACTGGACTGCTTTTCGTTTCTCTGAGAATATTTTCAAGGTATGACTCTCACCGGACCAATATTCTCCGGCTTGAATTGCGACTCTCATTCTGGTCACACGGAATCACGAAGGCCTGGCTGGCACAGGCAAATTGTATTTTTGCTGAACTCGAGGAAACCGCACACGTTGAGGATTATGGTAAAAGTTTAGGTGCTAGATATTCATTATTCACTGATCCATAAAAACAGTCTGCGTCGATGACGTTCGGTTCATCCTTCAAATAGCTGACAAGCGCCATATCCCCCGAAGGGTACCTATTCGTTTGTCCTCCCCAAGATTTGCGCACCGACACTGAACCCCAAGTCGATTTGTATCAATGGCCAGCCTATCCAGCATATTGGTCCCTTGACCCATCTGGTGCTGATCGCCTCAGCATGGAGGACGCCAGAATCCTGGGATTTCCTGCAATTCACATCGAGACTAGGATTTGGGGGTACTCTTGGGATCACAGCATTTATGAAGGACTGCGACGATTCCACGAAGGCAAGGGGTTCAATCCAGATAGTCCGGAGGTTGTGAGGCGGCTGGGATACCCGCTGTTTGAGATATTGAGCGATCGCGTGCCGATTCCGGCTCGTGACGGTGAGCTTTATTTGACGGCGCTTGTTTATGGTATATTTTAACTGATATATCTTGCCTAGTCGGTGATCGGCTATGGCCACAGCGGTGTGACCAGGATGATCCTGCACTTTGTCAATCATTGGGCCACTACCTGTAGCGATACGCCAATTTTCTATTCTCGCCCGAGTGAAATCAATTTAACCCGTGCTGTGTACTTGTGTATAGTACTTTGGGAATTGACAGGTAGTCTGAATTTATGCACGAAATCCAGCTTAGCTGGTGCACCGAGCGCAAATGAAGCGACAAACGCGAAATGGATGTTCAGGCTTCAAAGGCTAATTATAAAGCACTGTAGACAAAGCAAACAACTCTTGACATCGAGAAAAATAAAGCAAAGGAAAGCATGACTCAGGCGGAAGACAATGCAATAAATTTTGACGGTTGAACCCACATGGACCTACATCTTTTGCACACGTTTGTCTCATGATCGATTTTCAAAGTCATTGACGGAGGATCTCTTCTGTTCTCGTAATTTTGCACACAAACGCGGAATGAGCAGGAGCAAGCGGAAAGAACAAAAAGGAGGGAGACGAGATGGAGACGGAGACAGCTGAGAAGGGAGACGAGGTGGACGAAGAAGACGAAAAGAAGATAAAAACAAAACAAAATGCGCATGGGGATAAATGAGAATATATATTTCAGCGACGCGGCAATACAGGTGTCACCCAAGGGCTGGCGTCTGCGCTCCACCGCTTCTTCACCTCACCGTCCCTCGCGATATCGTAGCCCAGCCCGATCCGCATCGCTCTATTTCCTGCATTGAACGTCCAGCAGCGCGTGCCCCATGCCCGACGACGGTGGAATGGGATGGAAGTGACGGTGCCCGCGGTTCAGCTGTGGAAGCATCAAGATGCTGCTGCTTCGGTATCGTCGGTAGATCTCAGTCTCGGGCTTGTCGCTGGCGGTGTACCAACGGTGATGCGTAGCGCAGTGCAGCGTCGTGTTGATGGCCCGGCTAGTAAACGCGATATTCGCCATACCTGCACGCCCTCAAGGTCAACCCGCGCGCGCCTGAGCCCGACGCAAGCTGGCTGGCTGCATTTGCATCGGGACTGTTGCCCGACTTCGCCATCACTTTCACTATGCACCAAAATCAGCTGGCAATGGACGGGGGAAGAGGCAAGGACGTACGAGCTTCGAGCCGCCGCCGGGCTCGCGAGGATGTCCGCCGCCTGCTACATCAGCTGCGCCGACCTCCGCGCGCGCAACGATGACCGAGCCGCTCGCTGAGAGACGCGCTGATCGGAGGGAGAAGATGCTAGATGTCCTTGAGGAGGATGCGCTCGATGGCTTGCCCGCGACAATCTCGACAATCTCGAACGCAGTGCACATGACCGCGCGCACGATGACAGCGGACTGCACCACGTAGGATGTACGGATATACACCGCCCTGCACGGAGGGTCACTCGACCCGCCAGAGCCAGAGCCCGAGCCCGACGCGCTGGCTGGCTGACGACGTCGCGTACTGCATCGGCAGGAAAATCACCTTGCTGTTGCCTGAGCTTGCACTGTGCTCAAAAATCAGCCCAAGAACCAAAGAACACGACGAAAGGAAGGGGGAAGGAGGAGAGAGGACGTGCGAGCTTCGAGCTGCCGCAGGGCTCACGCCGCCTGCCACACAAGCCGCGTAGAGTCGAGGCGATGACCGAGCCGTGTTTGCTGCGCGGCACTGCTCGGAAACGCGCTGACCTCCGGGGAAAAGATGATGGATGTCATTGATGAGAATAAGGATGCCCTCAATGGCAGGACCCCATTCATCTGCGACATCGTCGACAATCGGCGATCCCGAACACGATGGACTCGCTTGGTCACGCCTAAGCCCTCGTTCGCCCGTGCTTAATACCAATCGAAGAAGAAAAGCAGCGCACCCAGCGCTCGCCCAGTGCCGAAAACGCCCATTCCACCGCCGACGTAGGAGAAAAAAGGGGAAGAGACGAAGGAACGGAAGTCAAGCTCAGAATGAAAACACACCTGCGTCAACGCCGCCGCTGCGTACCCAATGCCAGCACCCAATACCCGCATTATTCGCCCTCCCTGTTCTTTCTCTCCGTGCGCAAGATTATCGAAGCAAAAGGCGGAGGGACCAAGACCGCATCCAGCGCATCTGCCGTGTCAATCAATGGCTCGTGGCTCGTGGTTCGTCCAGAGGAGCGCGGTCGGGGGGCGACATCGTCATCGTGGTGTTGCTGATGCTCCGGGATTCTGAGTCTGATTCTCGCTGTGGTGCGCTCGCAGTCGTAAAATTGGGATAGGAGAAGGGGCAGTGAGGGAGGCGGCGGAAGAGGCCAAAGACGAGTTGGCGGGCGAGGACGTCGGATACGAGGTGCGTGCCCGATTCGCGTTCTCGTCGACAGGGGCTGGCGCTGCGATGGGTGGTGGTGGTGCTGGCGCAGTGGTTTGAAAGTCTCGTGTTCCGCCGTCGTCACGGTGCATTTGCAGGTCTGTAGGTCGCGAGAAGTCGGAACGGCTCGCCCGGGTCGGAGCTGTGTCATCGTCGACCCCAGAGAACGCACGGCCATTCGGAATCGGATTCGCAGGCGAAAGCGGGGAGGTCGCAGTAGGAAGGGCGGGCCGAGTTGGGCATTACCATGTGCGATGGAGTTGACCGGCGGTGGTTGGCGATGGGCAGCGTAGAGAAGAACAGGAAAAAAGAAGAGAGACGCGGGACGACATCAGTGGCGGTGCCCCAATCATTGATCCGGCCAACTTTTCCTTCCGCCTCCGTGGCAAGAACTGGAGCGATAGCGGGATCGTCCGCAATGCAATAGCTGCTAATTGTCTACTGACTCCAGTGAAATACGGCCTTTACGGTCGCTGTGTCCTCCAAATTCGAGAGTTTCGGCTGTGCTCCATTCTTCAAGTCGCTTGTCATGATCGATTCACACCCACTTATTTTAGACCTGCCGCCTCGCAGACACGTTGGGAAAAGGCTGTGAATCCGGCGCCTATTTGCCTCTTGCTTTTCCCCGTCATCGTCTATGGATCCCCAAGCCGATTCCGACGAAGAATTCATTGTTTTGTCAACCTCGGACTGCACCGAGTCCGCCTCGTACGTTTTATTTGTCTCTGCCGTTGTTCTATGGCTTAATTTCACGCCGCTGAAGATATCCCAGCGCCCTTTTTCCTCAGACCGTCGGGCTCAAAAGCAGTGCCGAACTCTTCGCCAAATCAATCGGACTTTTACCTTCCTTGTTGGGTGCGAGGGTTACCGAATTCCAGGCCTCGGGAACAACCAGAACCTACACTCGGAAATATTCGGAAACGATGAGGAGACAAATTGTTGACCAGCGTTCGGTCATCAACTATAACTATAATATTCATGGTGCGAGAAATTTTCAAGATATACACAGGGGTATTAATCTGCCTAGGAGGGAGAGGAGGCTCTGGGGGAGAGGGCGGTGAGCAGGGTGGTGATGGAGGTGTCGGGCAAGGTCCTATTGTAAATTTCAGCCAGCCCCAGGCTCGGGAAGAATTAGGTATATTTTGGCTACTTGATATTGTCATTTGCTCATGGGGAACAATCAGGATTTCAGACAATTCGACTGGAAGACATAAAGCTCATGAGAACAATTCACCTGGATCCTCATTCAGACGTTGTGGGCTGTCGAAGCCGAGGAGTGGGTGTTCGGCGGATATATCATGCCGAGATCCGTCGTGACCCAGGAACTGTGACTGTTGCGATGTATCAAGGTGACGGGGCAGAGGATGTGAGTTCACGCCAAGCTTCTGAGAGTCTCTTTAAACAGGAATCATATAGGAATGGCGACAGGATGTCGCAAAAGTATGAATCGATTCGGTGACTTGCGATGAATCTCTTTGTTATCCCTGGTGCCCACTAATGAATTCACAGGCATCCCAATGTCATGCAGCTTTACGGATTAGTGAGCACCAAGAAGCTCTACGCCATGGTATTCCATGATGGTACCGATCTCCGACTTCTAATGTTTGATTTGGTCTGATACTGCGGATAGAATTAATTCCCTTCAATCAATTTTTCCGCCATTTTGAATATTTGCCGGTCTTGAGCACGTATATCACAGGTTATTTGGTACATCCCATTTGCTGCTGTCGTTCACCTTGGTACTCACCCAGCCCATTATCAAGGTTAGAGAATTCCGGGTAAAAGCTCATGTCGCTGAATGTTCCGTGTCTGACCCACTGTTGGTAGGAGGCAACCAAATACATGTCCGATGTATTCCAAAAGCTTGAAACGGTGATGAGTTCTCTTCTGCGTGTTTCCTGCACTCATTAGTCATAGGAATATGCCACATGCCCAGTGTGGATACGACCCTCAACAGGCGAGCTCTGTCTCGACCTCGCTCGGGAAAAAAGAGAGCTCCGAACTTCCTTGGTGGGAGAGCGACATACTTCGCTTGGAGAATGTAACATTGGATGCTGACTCAGAAGACATAATCATTTCAAGCTTGAGCGAAGACCAATATCACAAAATTTGCTCCATGCATCCATTCCCCCATAGGGAGTGGTTTCAGGTTTCTACTGAAGACCCCACTGGACCGGGGATTTTCCAGTTGGATTCCCAACATGGGACCTGTGTGAGGATCACAGAGCCTTTTCAAATCCTTCCTGAACAGGAACTTCATTGGGACCATAACAGAAGAGTGCCAGGTGAAATGTTACCAAATTCATGGGCTCGGCAAGTATTTTCACTGGACTATTTTTTGTTTCTCTGATATTGTTTTCAAGGTATGACTCCGGCCGAACATCTACCCTTGACCTTGTATTGGACCTCTGGTTCCCTCCATTTGAAGCCCGGAAGGCCTGGCTGGCACAGGCAAACCATATTTTCACTGAACTTCAGGAACTGGAACATGTCAAGGATTATGGTGCGACTTTACATATGCCATATTCAATACTGGTTCATTGTTCACCTGTTGATCTAAACAGTTTGCGTCTATCAAGTTCAGTTCATCCTTCGAATACCTTACAAGCACGATATCCCCGAAGGCTATCTATTCGTTTGTCCTCTGCGGGATTTTCACACCAACACCAAACCCCATGCTAATTTATACCAATGGCCAGCCTGTCCAGCGTATTGGTCCTTTGACCCATCTGGTGCTGATCACCTCAGCACGGAGGACGCCAGAAACCTCGGATTTCCTGCGATTCACATCAAGACTATTATTGTTGGGCTATCCTGGGATCGCAGTGTTTATAGAGGGCTGCGGCAATTTCACGAGGGCAAGGGGTTCGATCCGGATAGTCGGGAGGTTGCGAGGCGGCTGGGATACCCTCTGTATGAGGTGTTGCATGATCGCGTGCCGTTTCTGGCTCGTGACGGTGAGCTTCATTTGACGGCGCTTGTTTGTGGTATATTTTTGCTGACCTATTTTGTCTAGTAAAATGGCCAGGGTACTGTGAGCAGGATGATCCCGCACTTTGTCGATCGTTGGGCCACTACCTGTGACAATATTTTCTCTTCTTACCTGAGTAAATCAATTTGAACCCGTGCTATGCACTTATGTAGGGACCTCAGGAATCAGGTCGTCTGAATTTACATGAAATCCAATTCAGCTCATGGATGTAAAAGTCACCTATACGGCCCAGATAACCCCACTAATTAGTGTGAACAGCATAGCATGTTCCCACCAATAGTTATAGGCACTTCAGGCAAATTACCGCTCACTTCAATAAATATATGCATATCTCTCCAATAACTTTCAAAAGGTTTGGGTCTTGGGCTATGCTGGGGTGTGCAGAAGCTATTTTGGATAACTTTCAATAACCTTTGGACTTCACACATGTTCTCGGCACCGCCGCAGCCAAAAAAGGAAACACGCGTGATCATTGCAGTAAAATACGAGAAAAAATGCGGAAAAATACGAGAAAAATGCCCCCGACATGCCCACTCCATCGGTACACATTCCACCCTGTTTCTATAAGCTGTCCACACCAATGAGTGGGAATTTTCTGGGCCATATAAGAGAAGAAAATGTACCTGTTGTCTACTCGGCATCTGCAGGCAACAGGTCTGCAGGCAG
This sequence comes from Mycena sanguinolenta, assembly GCA_014462675.1. Classification (NCBI taxonomy): domain Eukaryota; kingdom Fungi; phylum Basidiomycota; class Agaricomycetes; order Agaricales; family Mycenaceae; genus Mycena; species Mycena sanguinolenta. The sequence goes on along the minus strand of JACAZH010000062.1, from coordinate 151,888 downwards.
AACTCCAGGAGACCTTTCTTCCCCTTGACCGTAGGCCTCGGGTTTACCCCATCCAGACTGGGCGTAGGGGCTCTCTTGACAGCAGAAGCGGTGGTTGATTTTCCAGACTTCTTAGCCGCATTCCGGTACCTGGGGGTAGGCTTTGGTCATTCAGAGGAATTCTTCGACTTTTTTGGCAGGGGGCTCGTCATCGTCCACAGTTTCTTCATCAGGCTTAGACCTCTTTTGATTAGGCTCCAGGACCGACTTCCGGATGCGTTTGGAACCTCCTCCATGCTCGACCTCGTCATTATCCCTTCCCTTTCTCTTCCTCCCCTCCTTTTCCTTCGAGGCCTTCTCCCTCGCCACCCTCTCCTTCTCCCTCGCCTCCCTTGCCGCCCTCTCTTTCTCTTTCTGCCTTGCCGCCCTCTCTTTCTCCTTCTCCCTCGACACCCTCTCCTTCTCCCTCGACGCCCTCTCCTTCTCCTTCTCCCTCACCCTCGATGCCCTCTCCTTCTCCTTCTCCCTTGCCCTCGACTTTTTTCCCTGCTCCACTTTGTTCCTCACCCCCTGTGACTTGGCTGACTTCTTCTTCGGAGTTAGCTCCTCCTTGTCCTCCTTGTCCTCCTTGTCCTCGTCCTCCTCATCCTCCTCGTCTTCCTCGTCACTGCTGTCGACCTCCTCGTCCTCCACAACCGCCCTGCTTCTCCTCGTAGACTTATCTGCCACCGCACGCTTCAACTTTGTCCTGCTATTCGCCCCCCTCCGTACATCCTTGTCACACCATTGCTTCCTTGGCTGCTCAACGATCTCTCCCTCCTCTACCATCTTTTCGTATTTCTCTTTCCACTCTTCTCTTTCCTTTGCCGACAAGACCTTCCAATGACAAGTCCCATCTGCCCAGGTGTCACGAAGAGTTCGCATGTCGTCCACTGTAGAGATATTGGTAACGGAAGTAAACGGGATGCCCTTGGGGTATCTGACGATCATGCAGCCATAGCCAAGCACAACAGCTTTGATATATCTTTCGTAGTTCATAACACATTTTTGTCTCTTGAAAGCGATAACTAAAGGACACTCAGTAAACAACACCTGGAGGAACAAACACCACACCACACGTACCTAGCCCTTTCTTCATCATCTGTGTGACCTGCTTATGCATGGACTGCAGAGTCTCTGTTCCGAGTAAACCTGTCATCAATGATTAGTCGATGAGAACTGCCGATGACAGGCGCCACAGGAAAGCCACGTACCCTTCTCCCGCGCACAACACCATTGCTCAAACTTTGCCAACAGATCCATTGGCTCGATGTTCACTGACTCGCAAAGAAAGTCCCCTGCCAAAGCAGACTCCAGGATCCAAGGTATGGATTTGTCTTGCACGTGGCCTTTGCTGAAGATCGCCAAGCCGGACACGCTGCAGCGCTCGAAAATATGCTCCATCTTGGAAAGAATCAGCCTCAAACTCTGGACGGTAAGTGGAGCAACCAAACCTCCAGATGAATCCGTTTCACAGTATAGCTGGCGTCCTGGGCTACTGATCTATTGGTCTCTCGAATTCCTCGGCGCCTGGTCGACTTGTACTCCTCGAGCTCGCGGATAAGCTTGTTCTTGAACTCGAGGGACATGTTCTGGAATTCAGGATAGTTGACCTCACGTCTTCGAATGTCGTGGAGGCTCAGATGCTCATGTTCCTCCAGGCCTATTTAATTTCATGTTAGCTACACCGATTGATCACCAAGAATTCCCAGCACAAACCTTCGTTCAAGACTTTGGCCAGGTAATGCAATTTGGCCCGATATAAGCTAGTTTTCCGCTTTTTTTTTGAAGGTGGTCGAGGGGAGGAGTCGCTGTTTCACAAGCTTCGGCTTGAACTTGTGCTTCCTCGAAAGCTCTGCAACCATCTCGCTACATGTGTGATTGAGCGAGGAAATGTCCTCCTGAAGCGCTACCATCCGATTCTTCTTGGACTTCGCCCTGTCAGCCAAAGTTCGACGCTGCTCAGGGCCGAGGACCCGCTTGGCCCTAGTCTTCCCCTTAAAGACCGGCAGTCCTGGGTTTCGCTTCGCCCAAGATGTTAAGCCCCTCACCTCGGGGAGACCGGCATCGGACTCAGAATCAGAGCTGTGAAGTCGAGGGATGGGCTTCGGTGGCTTATGAGCGTTAGGGGGAGCTGGGCCGGAGGAGATTCCGAACCACTCTTCATTGTCTTCCCTTTTGTCTGGCAAGACATCAGGCACGAGCTCTTTGTCCACAGGGCCCAGTGTCGGTGATGGTCTGTCGTCCTCCTCATGGTCTTCAGTCTCATTGTGCGAAGGACTGATCTCATGAAGAGCTGAAGATTGTTTCTTCACTGGGCCTAGATTTTGCAGGCCTCCGTCGTCCTCGTCTCCTTCCTGGTCCGAGGTGTCACCTTGCATCGAAAGAGTCGCCACTGGAGGCAAAGTTTCGGCTGGCGACGCGGAACGAGTAGATGGAGGTCCCCGAGGAGAGTTACGGGCGAGTGGCACGGTGGGCGAGGCATTCAGATGCAAGCCATCCACTGTTCGTTCTGACGGTGTCGATCCCACAGGAGATTTACGAGGGAGTGACACAGTGGGCGAGGGGTTCGGACATAAGCCGTCCACCGCGTGTTTTGAAGGTGTCGATCCCGCAGGAGATTTACCAGCGAGTGGTACAGTGGGCGAAGGGTTCAGACGTAAGCCGTCCACCGCATGATTTGAAGGCGTTGATCCCACAGGAGATTTACGGGTGAGTGGCACGGTGGGCGAGGGGTTTGGACGTAAGCCATCCACTGTGTGTTTTGAAGGTGTTGATCCCACAGAAGATTTATGGGTGAGTGGCACGGTGGGCGAGGCACTAGGATGCAAGCCGTCTCCCGTTTGTTTTGAAGGCGTCGATCCTGGAGAAATACAGTTGGAAGATACCTCTGACATGGAAGCCAGAACAACACTGCACAGAGCAGCAAGATGCTGTCAAAGGTGAAGCAATGCCAGACCAGAATTTGGCAAGAAAGAAATATTATGACACAATCACTTGACTTTGGCCCACAGCGAAAGCTACTCAAAAGTCGTTTCATCCAAGATAATCACCCAACACACTTGATTTCTGTCATGGAGGAATTATACATGGATAAAGCAACGGGAGCAGAATGACGAGGGGAGGTAGCAAAATTCGGGCGGAAGGCGGTATCAAGGTAGCGCAAGACAAGGAATCAACACGATGGAAAAGAAATCGAGTAGGTGGAGGAGGTCAAGGTAAGTAAAGAATAGAAGTGGTGAAATGTTCCAAAACTAAAAAAAGCCAGCCGTCTCAAGTCATCACGACATTTTCCCCCCACATCCTTGCCCACGGCCTTCTTTTTCCCGCTCCCAACCAACCTTCCTCCAGCGCAGATGACAGATTGCATCTCCAATGTTGACGAAACAACATGAACCGTGTCCTTGTGCCTCATACCCTTCATGGCTGTTTTTCTGGGTCAAATGTTAGCTGCAGCGAACCTCGGGAAAATGGAGTAAACATACCAGTGGCGGTGGATGGTTCTCTGTTCATGATTGAAGTAAAAGGTACCCTCATCGTCGGAGGAGTCGCTGTCATCACTAGAGGCATCGGCAGCGGAAGGGTGTGCGGAGTTTTCGGCCACGGGGACTCCGAACTTGGTCCCGTAGTTGGGGGCATCGACATTGTCGCTGTGGGTGGTAGATGCACCACGCAGCCACTTGTTGTGACTGGCTGAGATGTTGTGGGCTGTGGGAGCACAGTGGCACCTGGTCGACATGGGCGACAAGAGTTCGGGGATGTTTTCTTGGGTCGAGGCTCTACCTTCGTGCACAGTGGACGCAGTTGATGCCGACAGCGAAGACACTGAACTAACCACGGCCGATATTGGGGGAGCGGGTTCGGCAGCGGTGGGGGACGTTGAAGTCCATGACGTGGCAGGTGCAGCTGCAGACCTATCGTCCTCCTCCTCCTCGGCGTCCTGGAACATGGGGATGCTGATGCTGGTCAGGGGAGAATGCTCGAGCTTGATGCGGTGGCGTTTGGAGGCAGCAGCCGTGGAGGGCTTGGCACTGATGGCGGTGCGTGCACTGGGTTTGCCACCGGCCATTTGGGTCCCATCCGCATCAATGCCAAGCCGCTGCCCAACCTTGGGGTCGAGAGGCTGCACAGGGGGACATTGTCTCGCGGGCAGAGTAGCACCAGATGGTGCGGCCTTGATAATGTGTACGGTGCGGCCCTTTCGCACGACCACAATCCTCTCGGCCAGTGGGGGTTGGTTATCCTCGGAGTCAAACTCCTGCTCTTGTTCGCCCTTTATCTCCAGCTCCTCCCAGCACTGGTGGAGCCGCACCAGGTTGCAAGTCCAGTGCGAAGCTCGGCACCAATCGTACCAATGGTGGACAGCTTCAGTGATCGTGGAACAACAGATAATTTCGTAGGTACCAGTGAGGGGCAAGGAGTCCAGTGCAGAGGATCTTAAAATCGGTAGAGTTAGATACACATATTGAAAAGAGAAGAAACATGCACTGGAGGGTATGGATGGCCGCCTGGGGACCTCCTTTGACAACGTAATAATACTTCTGGGGCCGTTCATCGTGTTTGTTATAGGAATCAAAATTATGTGACACATAAACATGAGGTGTGCAGATAGAGGCGTGACCACAGTGCATTGTCATCATGCAAAAGGTAAAGAGAATCCAAGAAGTGAGAAATCGAGGGTGCCAAGAAGCAGAGTTTAAATAGTAATAGTGCCATCAGCGCCGAATGCTGCAGGTGAGATCAAGTGGGCGGGCACGAGTCTGACCAAGTACGAGTTCGAGACAAAGAGAAACGCCACTGGTGATGGGATCGCCACTGCCTGTCAACTTAGCCGCACAAAGAGTGGGAAAATACCAAAAAAAAGAATAGATTCTAATGATGAACGCGGTGCTTCCAATATTGATTCAGTATTCTAAAATATGGATTTGGAAATCACTGGCTGAGGGACTCATCTGTAATAATCAACTTGATTCTTTTGCTGCCCCACATCTGTTTCTTCGCTTCTCGGAACTCCTCCATAATGGGCAAACGGAACGTTGAGCTGCGACGCTGGTGAGTCTTGTCGACAATTGTGATGCCGGCGAGATCTCCCACTCCGAAAAATTCAAGGAGCGGTTGGTAAAAGTCTTGATAAGATTGCTCGCCGTACTTTTCTATATATTTTCTTCCAAGTCATCAGAATGATAATGGACTTAAAAAGCATGGATAGACGTACTGCTGGCGCTGCCTACCCCGGAGACATGAGTGTAAGTCAAGTTCTGTAATAGAGAAATAAAGAGTGAACACACACCATTCGCGATACTTGGAATCCACCATCACATTACGTTCACTCGCTACTGTTTTATCTTCCTTGTAGGCTGCTCGAAGCCTGGTCCAATAGGTGCCATTTTGGAGAACAATAAGATCAGATACCTACCGCTGCATCTGTTGGCGTGCCTTCATTCACAGGGCGTCAGCATTACTGTGACAAACCATCAGCAGAGATTAAAGCAGGAAAGATGAGACAAACATGCCTGGTAGCATATTTTTTTAAGGCTAGTCGACGTTGGTAGCAAATGAGACGAGTGTGATAAGGAGTCTTTTGCAGTGAGATCAAATCGGTGGGCATGAGTTGAGATGTAGTTGTGGAGAGGAAAGTGTGTCATATTTGGTTCGTAAATGTAGGTACCCTTTATAAACAAAGATGAGTTCGCAATAAATCCGAGTAAATCATATATTATATTTGTTCTTGGGCACTTGTCCCTTCTATTTTTTTCGGACACGCAGTTTTAAGTTGCTCAAACCCTCTCTGACAAAAGAAAGGCTGCAGAGGTAGAGTAGAATGAGCAAGATTAAATTTTCGCCCTGCAGCCGATACTCTTGATATGTCCGAAACTCTCTCCGATCTCCAACTCAGACGAGACTTTCAAGGTGAAAAATACAAAATATTCATTGAAGTTACCTAAAGCTCATCTACTATGCTAAACATGTTCATTCCCTCCTCCCACCTGGTTTTCGCTTCTGCTGCCCTGCACTCCTTTTCCTCCTGTGTAGCCGTTTGCTCGAATGCCTCATCCATCATGTACCCGTTTTTGATCCAACAGAACAACCCGCCTGCTGTATACTGAACAAATGAAAAGTGCGTTTCATGGGCTTGGACAGGGACGTTGGAGTGACGAAGTATTGCTGACGGAATCAGAATGGTTGCACCTGCGGGGAACCAGATGATTAGCTTGAGATCCCATAGGATCAAGTGGCCGCCGCAGTCGGGGTCAAACGAGGCCAGGGAGGTGATTGCACACCATCCCCACGCCAGGTTTCCAAAGTCCAAATGAGGGCAGGTGATAGCCCGTGGACCAAAGTTGAAGGTGCACGCAGCGAACACACTGTGTTGGAAGGGCCATCGCAGTGAGGCGTCCCACGCCGCAATGAGGGCCATCTGGGTCTTGTAAAACAGGAAGAGCATGGGGGCAAAGACTTGAAACAAGCCTAAGAAGATCAATAAGCCAGCCATGAAGAGGAAAATACAAAGATGCTCACAGTTTGTGAAGCCAACAATCCGCTGGAAATATACATGCAGGAGCATTTCGTCTGTAATCGCGACGTTGTCTGGATGGTTGTGGAGCTCACCCAGTCGCTGAAGCTGGATGAGATGTCGAGAACCAATGAAAAATTATGTCGCACCTGCTGTCCACCTCCAAGAGACACTCCACGGGAAACCGACAGGTACGGGGCATCTTGATGTGCCCGGTGATGATACCAGTCTGCATCAGTAAAATGGCTTTGGGGGAAAAGGCTGGACATGAGGCGCGCTGAACCCTCAGTCACGGTCTTCCACCCTTCCAGATCTTTGGGTTTGCTGCTGAGTAGTCCAAATGTACGCCAATGGGAATCCAATAGCGGAATGGTGACGCTGAAATTCTATTCAGAACATGGGAGGGTTTGAAGGGAAGGTGAGGTACTCACTCGCCAGACCATGGAACATATGTGAAGCCGGTGGCACCGACAAGGCAATCAATATCGTCCTGGGTGTAGGAGTGTTCCACGAGCCTGGGAGGCAGACTGGGAAGAGACTCAAGGGGAGGGGCCTCTGTACCACTTTGTGCTAGCAGTGTCCCAATCCATCCAGGCTTGGTACGAGGAAGGTGCGCGGCGTCTACACTGGACTGGAGGGCACTCTTCTTTGTGGCTTCGCGTCGCTCTTGATGGATGGCTTTCAGTGTCGGGTCGGAGGACTCAGCAGCCTCGTGTTCACGTTTTTCTTGCTTCCATCTTTTCGAGCCAAATTTCTTGCGGGCGAGGCGGTCGAGGTGAATGGTGGACGTATTTTCCAAGTGATGTGGCGTATCACGTGATTCAATTGGCGCTGGAGAAGGTGGCGGGCTCGGAGCGGCAGGCGGCATGGGGCTGGGCGGAGGAGTAGGTGACACAGTTTCGGAGGGTGGTGGCACAATCTCCGCTGCTTCATCGAAGATTTGAGTAATTTGCTGAGCCTCTAGCTGTTGTCGGAGACAGTCAGCGACGCTGAAAAAATTGCGGTGGAGCGACGGGAGGTCTGACAGCAAGATCGAACATGGAGAATTCCTTTCTGGAATGCAGAGTCCGCCTGCCTAGAGCTATAAAATGTCAGTGGCATGAAGTGGCAAGTAAATAATATAATCTATGATGCCGCGGCTTGCAAGTCCCATGGTGGGGTCTCTGGCAGGTAGCGGCAAATAAAAAGAGGCATGCTGTCCGCATAAGTCCTGTGGTTGGGTCTCGTTGTGCCGGCAAAGCCAAAAAGAGCTCGAAAATCGAAGAAAAAAAGACAAGTGGCACATACAGGCCATGATTATCCTCAACAATTCCTCTGGAGTGCGTCAACCAACAAATTAGAGGCCAATAAACAAGTTGGAGAAGGTAAAAGTCAATGAAACCCAATTGAGAACAAGCAAGCAATTGTGAGTGGCGCGAGGCAGCTGAGCGACACGTGGCTGTGACCTGTCGTGTTTGTTGGGTCACACGCCTTGTCAAGTTACATCTCGTCAATCACAAGTCGGTGTCAAGATGAGGAAAGGCGCTATACGTTCAAGTTCAAATTCCCATCAAGTCAGCATGCTAGGATCTGGATACGATCCGGTTACTTGAGCTCAAACAGCCCCAAAATACCAAAGGCTGAACCGAGCTGGTCAAGATCGTCACCATCGCGAAGGTGCCGAGGAACTTCAGAGTAGACTCCGGAGTACGTGGCTATTGATTGTTAAATTCCCTGAACAGATACTTATTTCATTGTAGACATGACAGAGGAACATTTAGAAAACTTTTGATCGCTGAGAGACTACTCCACCAGCCGTTCCGAAACTCCCGAGAGTGGTGTTCCCGAGAGCGGAGAGAATGAAAATATAGATTCAAGTGTCATCAACATGCGAGATGTCCTGGATGGTAGTATGCAGCTCGAGATGAGTCATGCTGGAGGGGAATTTCTGGCCGCTCTTGAGGAGGGGATCGAAGAGGAAGTGTCCCGAAGGCCTCTATCCCAGAAGTATTAGTTTTTCCCCCTGCAATCTCAACGTACCGATTACGAATATTAGGAAGAAGTCAAGTCCTGATTATCGTGTTCGAGACGACCGCACGCAAAATTTAGTCAACAGCTGGAAGATTCAGATGGAGCGTCTGGTCCAGGCATATATGGCCTGGTGCACAGAGGCGGATCTTGGATCTCCCCCAGGGAGAACTCCGATTATGGTGGAGACAATGACAATGATGGTGGTTGATCTATATGGTGAGCTTTAAACGACCTTTTTTTTAAAAAAAAGTTCTGGGTCTTACGAGTTTCAAATTCAGAGACCAATACAACAGAGGTAGAGTTGGATGCTGGCGGTGCAGGGGTGGCTGCCACCCTAATAAAACAGGGTTTGATACCCTGTGCACCATGGAATCCCTCCATTGTGATCGCCACCCGAGTTTTGGAGTTATATTGAACAACCCACGTTTGGTGCCCTCAGCTGGCGATTCAAGCCTTTGTTAAATCCCTATGCAATCTGCATGGCGTGCGTGGATTGTGAAATGATTACCATAACTTGCTAATTCTGTTTATTGGCAAATAGGTTGCTTATCAACCTTATCTTCGAGAGCAATTCTCGGTTGCATACAATGTGTATCTTGAACTTCATCGGCAAACCGACTGCTTGGTCAATATGGCCCTTGGCCGAGATACCCCCAACTGGCGGCTCAAGCATTCGTGTCTGGCATGTACGTACAAACTCGAGGGCGAGGAGGACCTTATATTTTCAATTCTCACTACTATGGACGGCAATGATTCTTTGAAACAGGTCTTGAGACGATCAAAGATGGATGGCTCGGAGGATGAGCCTATGCTGGGGCCTTCAACCGAACGAGAGGACTCACAAGATGGCGGCGACGACTACTTCCTAACCCGCGAGCAGGTGGACAGATGGGCGAAGGACAGGGTGGCCAACATTCTGCCTGATGATGTACGTTTTGGGTTTTCATGAGGAAAATTGTGCTAATTTGCTCAACAGGCGAAAAATCCTTGCTCTAACCGCTGGAAAAACATGATAGACGACATGATGTCTCGAATGTGGGGCATCTTCGATGAAACTGGAATATTCCTTGCTCTGTGTCGGCACGGTTTTGTGCTGGTGGTTGCTGACATGGTTCGCAGTGGGGAATTGTAAGTCAGTTCTTTTACACGAACAATTGTTTATTCATTTTGAAATATAGGTCTAAGTATCCGCTAGCCATTGTCCACGAACTCCTCGAAGCTTTTGGTCTGAAGATTGGCGGAGGATATGACATTGGGTGCCACTTCGAGACCACTCTCAGAAACAGCGATCTCGGGGACAAAGCTCATGCGAACCGTTTTCGGTCCCTGGTCGGATCATTCCACGGACACGCCCATAACCGACTCTGCCAACTCTCCTTCCTTGCCACCTATGTCAAAGGATTGGGATTAGAGGACCTCAAGGGCTGTAAACGATACTTCTCGAGGTCCAATGGCCTTGCTAAATCTGTTCGTTATGCGAGCAAGTTTCACCGGCAGCAGGATATCACAACCTTTATGAAGCAAATTGATGACTTAGAAACGTATGCTAATTTGAGTAAGTCTTTTCTTCTTTGAAGACCCTTTCGCTGAGCTTGAGTAGGTAAATTCCTCTGTGATAACTACCAACAAGCTCTTAAGATCCTCAAATCGGAGCCTGAACTGAAACGATGGATGGCTCAAGAAGGTGTCGAGAATTACGATTCATTTCACGTGTGGCTTGAAGAAGAGAGGAATTACCTACTGGGACTAGAGAACGGATTACCCATGAAGCGGGAGGGAACGGTTGAGATGGAGTACGTTAAGAAGTTGATGAGCCTGGAGGCGAGCCAGTACGTTTCTACCTCCATGCTCTCAAAATCATTACTCACTCTGTTTAGGTCCAAATTAAAGTCAATCCTGAGGGCGGAACAGGCAGCACTGGCCGATGGTGCTGCTTTCAATCCTGCACCCATCTCTCAGGTTGCCCGCCGACATGCAATAGAACAATGGAATCGAGACATGGAGCAGGTCCAAGACTTGGAGACGAAACTTAATGTCTCCCAACAATGGACCTCAGACAGTCCCGAGTGGGCTTCAATGGTCAAGGTCATCAAGGACTTCAGGTATCAAGAAGCGCTTGACCAGATTGAGAAAATCATTGTGGAACGCCTTTTTGAGATGACCAAGATCCATCAGTCGGGCACTGGTTTGTCTTATCCAGTGAGGCAAGATATATTCTGATCATTGTTTTTCCAGGTTATAAAATGCAGAAGCATATAGCGAAAGCTCTGCAGGCATGGTCCAAGGCCATCAAGCACGCTATCGACCGTTACAATTCTGTAGCACTCGACATGGACCCACCAATGCCGACTCTAAGCTGGGACGAGGTGGTCAATTATGGATTCTTGGCTGATTTCGATATCCTTCGCGACACTCGAGACAGTATTTGTTCGAGACCATGGACTCGTCCGAGCTATTGGGTGGCCATGGACAATTACTTTAAGATACTTCGAGCTAGGGAGGAAATCAAACGACTCAACATCGAGATCAAGTGAGTTGTGACGTGGATCAATGACGAGGACCGGTTCCTTTGGAAGAAGGAAAAGGCGTACGAAACATCTGACCCAGCCCTTGCGGTCCAGATATCTTGATACCGACAATGTCATGCTCGATCTGACTACAATCACATGCAGAGGTTCTGGGCACTCGCCAAGACTCCTGGATTCACTGGATCTCTGGTTCCTGGTCGATCTATTGAAAAGCAGGAGATTAGACGAGCCTCGAGGGCAGCTCAACAGGGTTCAGCAGAGACCGCTATGGAGGTGGAGCCAGAGGAGTTCACTGAGGTGGAAAGCAGAGGAAGGTGGACCACTCAGGAGGATGGGGACTGGGAGGATGAAGAGGATGAGGGTGAGGAGGCAAATGGAGAAGCGGTATCCGCTCTGCTTTATCAAATGTCCGTGCTGTCTGTTGATCGGGATGATGGCCGTGGTGGTAATCGATTGGACTAGAGATACTATGGGTGGCTGGCTGGTAGAAATTGTTGGGACTTTTTTCGCTATTTTTTCCTTGTATTTTACTGCAATGATCACAGGTGTTTCCTTTTTTGGCTGCAGAGGTGCCGAGAATATGTGTGAAGTCCGAAAGTTATTGAAAGTTATCCAAAATAGCTTCTGCACACCCCAGCATAGCCCAAGACCCAAACCTTTTGAAAGTTATTGGAGAGATATGCATATATTTATTGAAGTGAGCGGTAATTTGCCTGAAGTGCCTATAACTATTGGTGGGAACATGCTATGCTGTTCACACTAATTAGTGGGGTTATCTGGACCGTATAGGTGGTAAAAGTAATGACTCTTGACATCGAGAAAGGAAGACAAAGCAAAGCTCATCTAATCACTCGACAGTGACACCACAGACCTACATCCTTTGTGCGCTGATCGATTTTCGAGGTCATTGAAGAAGGGTCTCTTCTGTTTTTGTAATTGGCACACCAGCGCGGAACGAGCAAGAGGATCGAGCCAGAACAAGCAAGAACCAGGATGCAAGATGAGACGAAAACAGATGAGCAAGACGAGACAAGACAGACGTCTGAAGACGAGACAAGACGATCAGGAGAAAACGAGACGGGACGGAAGGTCCAGCAGCACGTGCCCACGCCCGACGACAGTGCCACTCTTCCAGTCCTTCTACTGGCGCCGAGCTTGGTGTTTCACTGCTCCTCGATCATTTGACCGAGTCCGTTGCGCAAACTTCTCCGAGTGGACCCCCACCCAGCCATTTGGTTGCAAGTGGTGATTTTTGTGCATCTCAGCCTACCGACAAGGCATAGATTTTATTCTCTCACAAGCGTCCTCTAACTCATCCCCAGGTCGCACGATTCGCTGTACCCCCCGCGTACCATGGCTGCAACACTGCCAGCACGTCGCGTCATGTTAGGATCAGCACCCCGTGTCAACGAGCAGGAGGCGCCCAAGAACCCCTGCGCGATGGTGATGTCGCCGCTTACATGTGCTTCAGGTCCGGCAACTCATACTCTTGGTGGAGCTGCCGGAGCTGTGGGTAGCTACTTCTGGCGTATTGTATTGGAGCGAAGCTGGGAAATAAAGAGTGAAAAAAAGCCTAGGCCAATATTTGGCCAACACGCGACAGAATATTTATCTAATATCCATCCAAAACAGCACATTTTGGCCAAATATTTGTCCGACCATTTTTGACAAATGGGTGACTTTCCATAAGCATAAACAATTCTACTGGCATTATTTTCAGCGGTTTTGCCGAGAAGCTGAGGGATCTGTCAGGACCCCATTGGACTTGGATCCGAATCAGGCCCTCTTGTAGACTATAATTTGTTATAATCTGGAGGGGGGGTCCCTACCCCGTCCAGATTATATTTTCGCTGCATAATCCTTTTCGGACCTCTCGCGTCACTGTTTTGGGTCGTGGATCGAGATCACTATCCTATTAAGGATGATTGTGTCTTCTCGGCCATCGCCGAGCTCACCGCCGTCATTGCCGTCATCATGCCCTGGCGCATTCTGCTCTCAACGTCTTCCACTCTTCCGCAATATGGACTTGCGAGGCCACTGTCCCCTCACGAGTATCTCGAAGCAACTGAGGCCGACAAAGACAGAGGCAACTGGGTTTGCGCCGTTCCGCACGCAATCAACAGTGTGCCTCAATCACTCTGAGCAGAATGATAGCCTTTGCAGTCCCTGCGAGATCTTGCTCCTCATCCCATTCATCCTCCTCCATTTCCTCGAGCTCGCAGTTGAAGTTGAATGCGTTGATGCGCATAGGAGCAACAGTGGTGGTGGACGCGTTGAGGACGCGTTGTTTGTCAACAACATCAAATCAACAAACGAACAAACTCGTTCAGATACTTATTTAATATACTTGGATATATACAGATATGCTTATGAGAACCCTCAAAGACTAGATTGTCTCGACTAAATGGATCTGACGGCATCATTGGCACCGCTGAAATAATCCCAAAACATTTTTTATGCCTATGGAAAGTCACCCAATATCTGACAAATATTCACCCCATATTGGCCGAATAACGGCCGCGGCGAACTTGGCTCAAAGTCCGGTGATTTTCCGCAACTACCTTTCTGTGATTCGGTCCTGGACACCTTTGGTTACTACCGGGCTTGATATGTCCAGTATGGCATTCGAAAGGATTTTTACGGCCAGTTCGGCAGCAGGCGCAGCCTCTCGGAATTTTCCTTGGTCTTCAGACGTCCACAACTCAATTTGTACAAGTCCCCGCCATGGCCATTAACCTCCGGCCTGCAGTGCATCAATTTCACAGCTGGGCCGTCTCGTCTCGACTTCGTCTCCTCTTTGTTCTTCTCCCCAAGCTCTTACTCGCCGGGTTTTCCTTTCCTGCGGCCGCGCCGGGTAAAATGTTGTCGAGATCCGGTCCTGAATCAATAATTCATGCCTGACTCGGACTACCTTTCTGTGATTCGGTCCTGGACTCCTTTGGCTGCTACTACCGGGCTTGATATGTCCAGTATGGCATCCAAAGAGATTCCTACGGTCAGTTCGGCAGCAGGCGCAGCCTCTCGGAATTTTTCTTGCTTTTCAGACGCCCACAACTCAGTTTGTGTAAGCCTTGGCCATTAACCTCCGGCCTGCAGTGCATCAATTCCACAGCTGGGCCGTCTCGTCTCGACTTCGCCTCCTCTTTGTTCTTCTCCCCAAGCTCTTACTTGCTGCGTTTTCTCCTCCTGCGGCGGGTGTCACTGGCGAATTACGAGAACAGAAGAAACTCTCCGTATAAGTATAACCTTAAAATTCCTAGCGCAATCAACTAGGAGACACACACACCACACGCACACAATATAAAGATGCAGGTCCGTGTGGATGCAGGGTTACCTTTTCTCTCATTCTCAAACAAATTGCTTTGCGTCACAGCCTTCCCTTTGATTTAAATCTCGCGAATTCAAATTGTCTTGGTCTCTTCGTCCCCTCAAATCGAAATCAGATGAACTCGAAGCACAGCCGTTCCGATTCGTCGTCTTCAATCGCGCTCAACTCTTCGGAAAAGAATATATGTTTTCGCTTTCCTACTGCTTCACATGTCCTGTGCGCGGCGCTGTGTTCTCTCAACTGGTTGTCAATTATGTATGTGCTCCCAAATATTCACTGTTTGACCTCCAAACTATTCCGAATAGCAAATATGCAGACAACGATCAACACTAATTCGGCCCAAGGCGTCTTTACTGAAGCTAAAGGTGCCTCCTGGATAGAATTATTACACGATGAACTTGCGTCTCGTGCGTTGTTGATTCAAATCGACTTGTATTGAAATTTCAACCCGAGATAGATCTTGAACTTGAGTCTCACGACGAATCAGATTAGCCACATTATTTTCTACTGGTTCCACATGAAGCATTCGACGCTGAGCTAGCAGTCAGTTTGCTGGGAAGAACAGTCTTATTTTAGACAAACATCGAGCTTCTTCAAGCTTGCGTAACCCAAAGCTGTGAAATCGGTGCCTATTCCCTCTTGCTTTCCCCCGTCATCATCTATGGATGCCCAAGCCGATTCCGACGAAGAATTCGTTGTTTTGTCAACCTCAGACTGTACCGAGTCTGCCTCGTACGTCTTGTTTGTCTCTGCCGTTATTCTGTGGCTTGATTTCACGCCCCCGCAGATATCCCAGCCCCCAGGCCGGCGGACTCAAAAGCAATGCCAAACTTTTTGTTGAATCATTCAGTTTTTTGTCTTCTCGTCTGGGAGCGAGAGTGGGAACAGCTGAAACCCACACTCGAAAATATTCGGAAACAAAACCTGGAAGGCAAGCTGCTGAGCAGCTGGTCAAGAACTATAACTATTATGTTGATATCACTGGTGCGAGAAAATTCATTTCAGAGACGTTTATTTAATCTGCTCAGGCGGCTTCGGAGGCTCTGGTGGAGAGGGCCGTGACCAGGGCGGCGATGGAGGTACCGGGCAAGGTCCTACGGTATATTTCGGCCAACCCGAGGCTCGAGAATCATCCGGTATATCTTGGCTACTTTGAGAGTGTTGTCATTCTCTCATGGGCAACAAACAGAATTCCAGACAATTCGACTAGGGGACCTGAAGCTGATCAAGGAAGTACACCTCAGTCTTCAGTCCGGCGTCGTGGGCCGTCAGAGCCGAGGGGTGGGTGTTCAGCGAATATACCATGCCAAAATCCGCCGCGACCCTGGAGCTGTGACTGTTGCGATGTATCAAGGCGACGGCGCGGAGGAGGTGATTTTACACAAGCTTCTTATGTTCTCTGACTCAGAGCAACTATATAGAAATGGCGACAACATGTCGCAGAATATGAATCGATTCGGTGACTCACGATAATTTTCCTCTCATCACTACTGCACTAATGAATTGGCAGGCATCCAAATGTCATGCAACTTTTCGGATTGGTGAGCACTAAGAGGCTCCGCGGGATAGTCTTCCATGATGGTGCCGATCCCCGAATTTCTCGTGTTGAATTTGTCTGATAAGTAAATAGAATTAATTCCCTACACCAAATTTCTCGGCCGTTTCCAACATTTGCCCATCCTGAGGGCATACATCGTTGGTTGCTGTGTACGTGCCATTTGCTGTCGTCCCTCACCTCCGTACTTACCTAGCCGATCATTCACCAAGAATACGGAATTCTGGGTAAATGTTCATGTCGCCGAATGTCCCGTATCTGACCCTACCGCTCGCAGGAGGCGATCGAATATATTTTCAATGCATTCCCAGAATCCTCGGTAGTGATTGATTTCCTCGTCTCTGCATCTTTCTGGCCTGACGAATAGTTACAGGACTATGGCAGCGCAGCATGGATGCAATCCACAACAGGAGAGCTCTGTCTCGGTCTCGCCCCGGTGGGCCCGAAACGACCTTTCAACTTCCTTGTGGGGCAGTCCGCATAGCTCGCTTGGAGAAGGTATCATTGGATGCTCCTGACTCAGAGGACATGATCATTTCAAGCTTAAGCGAAGATCAATATCACCAGCTTTGTTCTCAGTCTCCGATAGCCAAATTGCAGTACTTTCAAGTTTCTACTGAACACCCCGTTGGACCGGGGATTTTCTGGTTGGATTCTCAATATAGGACCTGTGTGAAGATCATGGAGCCTCTTCAAATCCTTCCTGAGGAGGAACTTCATTGGGAGAATCATGGACGGGTGCCAGATGCGCTGTTGCCAAATTCGTGGATTCGGTAGGTACTTTTACTGGACTGCTTTCCATTTCTCTGATCTTGTTTTTAAGGTATGACTCCAGCCAAACGTCTTCTCTCCAGCTTGAATTACAGGCTATCTTTCTGTTACGTGAATTCCAGAAGTCCTGGGTGGCACAAGCAAACCATATTTTCGCCGAACTTGAGGAAGTAGCACATGTCGAGGATTATGGTGCGAGTTCAACGAGCTCGCTGCTAGATGTTCATTGTTCACCCACCTATAAACAGTCTGCATCGATGAAGTTCAGTTCATGCTTCGAATAGCTGACAAGCACCATATCCCCGGAGGCTATCTATTCGTTTGTCCCCCTCAGGATTTCCGCACCGGCACCGAACCCCATGTTAATGTATATCAATGGCCAGCCTGTCCAGCGTATTGGTCCCTCGACCCTTCTGGTGCTGATCGCCTCAGCACGGAGGACGCCAGAATCCTCGGGTTTCCCACAATTCACATCGAGACTACGATGAGTGGGTTCTCCTGGGATCACAGTGTTTATAAAGGGCTGCGACGCTTTCACGAAGGCAAAGGGTTTGATCCAGATAGTCGGGAGGTTGCGAGAAAGTTGGGATACCCGCTGTATGACCGTATGCCGTTTCCGGCTCGTGAAGGTGAGCTTCATTTGACGGCGCTTGTTTGTCGTATATTTTTACTGATATATTTTGCCTAGTTAGTGACCGGCCATGGCCAGGGGACTGTGAGCAGGATGATCCCGCACTTTGTCGATCGTTGGGCCACTACCTGTGACAATATTTTCTCTTCTTACCTGAGTAAATCAATTTGAACCCGTGCTATACACTTGTGTAGGGACTTCATGAATCAGGCAGTCTGAATTTACACGAAATCCAATTCAGCTCATGGATGTCAAAGCAATGGCTCTCCACATTGAGAAAGGAATATAAAGCAAAGCTCATATAATCATTCGAAAGTGACAACGCTACGGACCTACTTACATCCTTTGTGCGCGCTTGTCTCCTGATCGATTGTCGAGGTCATTGACGGAACTCTTCTGTTCTCGTAATTGGCACACCAGCGCGGAACGAAAAAGAGGATGGCCAGAGCAAGCGGAACGATCAAGAAACAGGATGCAATACGAGACGAAAATAGATGAGCGAAGACGAGACGAGACAGAGACCGCTAAAGACAATCCAGAGAAAACGAGACGAGACGGAGACGGCTGAGAAGGGAGACGAAATGAACCAAGACGAAAAGAAGATAAAAATAAAACAAGACGCGCATGAAGACGAATGCAAAGATATATTCAGCAAGGCGACAATACAGGTGTTATCTGGCAAAAACTAGCGTCTGTATCCCACCACTCCTCCAGCTCACCGTCCCTCGCGAGATCGAAGCCGACCCGACTCAAATCGCTTTATTCCCAGCCATTGAAGGTCCAGCAACGTGTGCTCATGCCCGACGACGGCGGAATGGGATGAAAGCAACGGTGCCGCCGGTTCAGCTGTGGAATCATCAAGATGCTGCTGCTTCGGGATCGTCGGTGGATCTCAGTCTGGACTTATTGTTGGCGGTGTACCAATGGTGATGCACAGCCCAGTGTCGTGTTGATAGCTGGGCCAGTAAACGTATATTCGCTATACTATTCAGCAGCCTGGCATGTGTCACCGCTGGCGCCCTGCACGCGCCCAAGGTCAACCTGTGCGCGCCCGAGCTCGACGCAAGCTGGCTGACTGCAGCTGCATCGGCACTGCTGCCCGACTTTGCCATCGCTTGTACTGTGTACGAAAATCAGCAGGAAGAGAACATGAGAAGAGGCAAGGACGTACGAGCTTCGAGCCGACGCAGGGCTCGCGAGAATGTCTGCCGCCTGCCACATCAGCTGCGCCGACCTCCACGAGCGCAGCAATGGCCGAGCCGCTCTTTCTGCGCGGCAGTCCTGAGAGACGCGCTGACCTCTGAAAAAAAATGATAAATATCCTTGATGAGGATGCCCTCGATGGCGACATTCCACCCGTCCGCGACGATCTCGGCGATCTCGAACGCAGTGCGCATGGCTGCGCGCACGATGACGACAGACCGTACCACGCAGGATATACACACCGCCCTGCACGGACGCGCGGCGCAGAGGCTCTCTCGACCCGCCCGAGCCCGAGCCCGATGCGAGCTGGCTGGCTGGGTGACGACGTCGCGCAGCTGCATCGGAACGAACATCATCTTGCTATTGCCCGAGCTTGCACTGTGCGGAAATCAGCCCCAGAATTAAAAGAAGATAAGGAGAAGAGGGAAGGCCGTGCGAGCTCGGAGTCGCCGCAGGGCTCACGCCGCCTGCCACATGAGCCGCGCAGAGTCGCCCTCCGCACGCGAAGCGATGAGCGAGCCGCTTTTGCTGCGCGGCACTGCTCCGAACTGCGCTGACTCCCGGGGAGAAGACGATGGATGTCGTTGATGAGAATGAGGATGCTCTCGATGGCGGCACCCCACTTATCCACGACATCGCCGTCGATCTCGGCGATCTCGAACGCGATGGACTGGCTTGAGTGACATCGAAATCCCCCTTCCCCCGTGCTTAATACCAATCGAAGGAAAAAAGCAGCGCACCCAGCGCCCCGTGCCAAAAACGCGCATTTCACCACCAACATAGGAGACAAAAGGAGAAAAGACGAAGCAACCAAAGCCAAGCGCAGAACAAGAACACACCTGCGTCAACGCCGCCGCCGCGGACCCAACGTCAGCACTAAATCCTCGCGTTATTCGCTTTCCCTGCTCCTTCTCTCCGTGCGCGGCATCGCTAATGGGATTATTCTTGCTGCTGCAGGATTATGCGAGGTAGAAGGCGGAGGGACCAAGATCCCATTCAGCGCATCTGCATCCATGCACGGCTCGTGGACCGTCCAGAGAAGCGCGGCCGGGGCGAGATCGTCATCGTGATGCTGTTACTCGCGTGGTTCTGGGTCTGATTCTCGCTGGGGTGGGTTTGCAGTCGTAGAACTGGGATTGGGAGAAGTGGCAGTGAGGGAAGCGGAAGTCAAAGACGAGTTGGCGGGGTTATTGGGCGAGGAGGCCTGATCACGATTCGCGTTCTCGTCGGCAAGGACTGCCACTGCTGGGGCTGGCGCGGTGATTGGGCGGTGCCTTGCGTCGTCGTCGCGGTGTTTGCAGGTCCGTAGGTCGCGAGAAGTCGGAACGGCTCGCCCGGGTCGGAGCTGTGTGTCATCGCCGACCCCACAGCCATTCGGAATCGGATTCGCAGGCGAAAGCGGGGAGGTCGCAGTAGGAAGGGCGGGCCGAGTTGGGCATTGCCATCTGTGCGATGGAGTTGACCGGCGGTGGTTGGCGATGGGCACTGGGTAGCATAGAGAAGGACAGGAAAAAAAGAAGCGAGACGCGGGATGACATCAGTGGCGGTGCCCCAATCATTGATCCGGGCAACTTTTGCTTCCGCCTCCATGGAGCGATGGCTGGACCTTCCGTAATTCAACAGCTGCTATTTGTCTACTGGCTCCAGTGGGAGGTGGCCGTTACAGTCGTCGTGTCCTCCGAATTCAAGAGTTTCGGCTGTGCTTCGTCCTTCAAGTCGCTTGTCATGATCCATTCACAACCGCCTATTTTAGACCTGCCGCCTTGCAGACACGTTGTGAAAAAGCTGTGAATCCGGCGCCTATTTGCTTCTTGCCTTTCCCTCTCACCATCGATGGATCTCCACGCCGACTCCGACGAAGAATTCATTGTTTTGTCAGCCTCGGACTGCACCGAGTCCACCTCGTACGTCTTTTTTGGCTCTGCGGTTGGTCTGTGGCTTAATTTCACGCTGCTGAAGATATCCCGGCGCCCCCTTTCCCCAGGCCGGCAGACTCAAGAGCAATGCCGAACTCTTCATCAAATCAATGGGATTTTTACCTTCCTTACTGGGAGCGAGGGTTACCCAACTCCAAGCGTCGGGAACAGCCAGGACCGACACTCGGAAATATTCGGAAACAAGACCTGGGAGAGACACTGTTGAGCAGCTGGTCAACAACTACTATAATTACCATATCACTGGTATAAGAACATTCATTTTGGGCACGACGTTTATTTAATCTTCCCAGGCGGCTTCGGAGGCTCTGGTGGAGAGGGCGGTGATCAGGGCGGCGATGGAGGTACTGGGCAAGGTCCTACTATATATTTGGGCCAATCCCAAACTCAGGAACCGTCCGGTGTGTCTTCGCCACTTGGTATTGTATCGTCATTTGCTCATGGGCAACGAATAGAATTTCAAACAATTCGACTGGGGGATATAAAACTGATCAAAGAATTCAAAGAAATGCACTCCGGTCCTCAATGGAGTGTTGTGGGTCGCCAGACATCCGGAGCGAGTGTTCGACGGGTGTACACGGCTAAGATTGAGGGGCGCGAATCTGGCCACATGACTGTTGCTATGTATGAGGGAGACGGCGCGGAGGAAGTGAGTACTACACTCCTTAGAGTTTTCTTCTCAAATAAGCCAACAATGATCATTACAGACATGGAACGAACATCTCGCAAAATATGAATTGATTCGGTGACTCGCGATGAATCTCGTTCTCACTGGTGCCCACTAATGAATTCGCAGGCATCCCAATATCATGCAGCTTTACGGATTGGTGAACACCAGGAGATTCCGCGGGATGGTCTTCCATGACGGTGCAGACCCCCCGACATTCTGGTGTTGATTTGGTCTGAAACTGCGAACAGAATTAATTCCTTTCACTGAATTTTTCGGCCGTTTTCAACATTCACCTGTCTTGAGCACATACATTACTAGTTATTGTGTACATTCCATTTGCTGCCATCGCTCACGTTGGTACTTACCCAGCCAATTATTAAGAGTACGGAATTCAAGGTAAAAGCTCATGATGTCAAATGTCCTGTATCTGACTCTACTGTTTGCAGGAGGCAGGTAAATATATACACGATGTATTTCCTTCGATGGTGATGCATTCTCCCACATTCTACGTGTCTTTCTGGCCTGACAAGTAGTCATAGAACTATCTCGACCTGCCAGGATGGATACAACCCCGAACAGGCCAGCTCTGTCTCGACCTCGCTCAGTGTGGAGCGGCATTGGGCTCCGAACTTCCTTGGTGGGCTGCCCGCATGCTTCGCTTGGAGAACGTCTCATTGGATGCTCCCGACTCGGAGGACATGATCATTTCAAGCTTGAGCGAAGATCACTATCACGAGCTCTGTTCTTATCTTTTGTTCATCCAGTATCACCAGTTTCAAGTTTCTACTGGACACCCCGTTGGACTGGGGGTTTTCCGGTTGGATTCTCAACGTGGGACCTGTGTGAGGATCACAGAGCCTATCCAAATCCTTCCTGAGGAACTTCAGTGGAAGAATTACGGAAAAGTGCCAGATGAACTGTTACCAAATTCGTGGCTCCGGCAAGTACTTTCAGTGGACCGCTTTTCGTTTCGCTGAGATTGTTTCCAAGGTATAACTCCAGCCAAACGTCTTCTCTCGAGCTTGCATTACAGGTCTTTTTTTCGTTATGTGAACTTCAAAAGGCCTGGCTAGCACAGGCAAACCATATTTTTGCTGAACTCGAGGAAGTAGCACATGTTGAGGATTATAGTGCGAGTTTCGGTAGTAGATATTCATTCCTCACTAATCGATCAAAACAGTCTGCGTCCATTATCTTAGGTTCAGCCTTCGAATACCTGACGGATACCATATCCCGGAAGGCTATCTTTTCGTCTGTCCTCCCCAAGATTTCCGCACCGACACCGAACGCCATGCGAATTTATATCAATGGCCAGCATGTCCAGCATATTGGTCCCTTGACCCATCTGGTGCTGATCGCCTCAGCATGGAGGACGCCAGAATCCTGGGATTTCCTGCAATTCACATCGAGACTAGGATTTGGGGGTACTCTTGGGATCACAGCGTTTATGAAGGACTGCGACGATTTCATGAAGGCAAGGAGTTTGATCCATATAGTCGGGAGGTTGCGAGGCAGCTGGAATACTCACTGTTTGAGGTGTTGAGTAATCGCGTACCGTTTCCGGCTCGTGAAGGTGAGCTTCATTTGACGGCGCTTGTTTGTGGTCTATCTTTACTCATATATTTTGCTTAGTTGATGAATGGTCGGGGCCATGGTGGTGTAAGCAGGATGATTCCGCACTTTGTCGAGAGTTCGGCCACTACTTGTAACAATGTGCCAATTTTCTCTTCTGAGTAAAATCAATTGAACCCGCGAACTGTACTTTTTGTGTGTAGGACTAGAGGAACAAGGTAGCTTTAAGTTACGCCCGGGATCCAACCTAGCTGGCGCAGCGAGCGCAAATGAAGCACCAAGTGAGAAATGGATGCTCAGTTATCTGGGCTTGAGGCTCCAAAGCATTGTAGACAAAGCAACGACTCTTGACATCGAGAAAGATGAAAGCAAAGCAAAGCATGACTCAAGCCAGTCGGACCTACACGGACTTACATCCTTTGCGCACGTTGTCTCCTGGTCCATTGCGGTGGAAATTTCAAAGTCACTGACCGAAGGTCTCTTCTATCCGTCCTCGCAATCTGTCACTCCAGTACGGAAGGAACAAATGGATCGAGCCAGAGCAAGCAGAACGAGCAAGGAGGAGGATGCAAAATCCAGGATACAAGACGAAAGGAGCAGAGGACGGTCAAACGATCGAGACGAGACGAGATGAGACGAAGACGGCTGGAGACGAAAAGAGACGAAGACAATACGATCAAGACGGAGACGAGAACGGAGACGAGACGATCGAGAGAAGGGAGACGAGATCGATGAAGCCGAAGAGACTCTGAAGATAAGAATAAAACAAGACGCGCATGGAGACGAACGCGAATATATATTTCAGCAACACGGCAATACATATGCCACCCAAGGGCTGGCGTCTGCGTTCCAGCTCACCGTCCCTCACGAGATCTTAGCCAGCCCGACTCGCCTCGCCTTGTCCCCCGCCACTGAATGTCCAGCAGCGCGTGCCCATGCCCGACGGCGGTGGAATGGGATGGAAGCGACGGTGCCCCCGGTTCAGCTGTGAAATCATCGAGATGCTGCTGCATCGGGATCGTCGGTGGATCTTGGTCTCGGGCTTATCGCTGGCGGTGTACCAATGGTGATGTGCAGCGTCGTGTTGATGGTCGGGCTAGTAAACACATATTCGCCATACCTACACGCACCCAAGGTCAACCCCCGCGCGCCCGAGCCCGAAGCAAGCTGGCTGAGTGCAGTTGCATCGGCACTGTTGCCTGACTTCGCCCTCACTTGTACTATGCACGAAAATCAGCAGGCAATGGACCGGGGAAGAGGCAAGGACGTACGAGCTCCAAGCCGCCGCAGGGCTCGCGAGAATATCCGCCGCCTGTCACATCAGCTGCGCCGACCTCCGCGCGCGCAGCGATGACCGAGTCGCTCCTTCTGCGCGCGCGCTGACCTCGGGAAGAAGATGATAGATATCCTTGATGAGGATGCGCTCGATGACTTGTCCGCGACGATCTCGACCACCTCGAACGCGGTGCACATGGCCGCGCGCACAATGACAGAGGACTGCATCACGCAGGTTATATAGTACACGCCCTGCACGGACGCGCTTGCACTGTGCGAAAATCAGCCCAAGAATCAAATAACACGACGAGAGGGGGAAGGAAAGACGTGCGAGCTGGAGTCGCTGCGGGGCTCACGCCGCCTGCCATATGAGCCGCGCAGAGTCGCCCTCCGCGCGCGGGGCGATGGTCGAGCCGCTTTTTTGTTGCGTGGCACTGTTCAGAACCGCGTTGACTTCCGGGGAGAAGACGATGGATGTCGTTCATGAGGATGCCGTCGATGGCGGCATCCCACTCATCCACGACGTCGCAACTTTGATGATCTCGGCGATCTCGAACGCGATGAACTCGCTTGGTGACGTCGAAATGCTCGTTTACCCGCGTCTAGGACCAATAGAAGAAAAACAGCAGCGCACCCAGCGCTCGCCCCGTGCCAAAAACGCCCATTCCACCGCCAACATAGGAGACAAAAGAAGAAAAGACGAAGGAACCAAAGCCAAGAGCAGAACAAGAACACACCTGCGTCAACGCCGCCGCCGCGGACCCCATGTCAGCACCCAATCCTCGCGTTATTCGCTTTTCCTGCTCCTTCTGTCCGTGGGCGGCATCGCTACTGAGATTATTCTTGCTGCTGCAGGATTATGCGAGGTAGAAGGCGGAGGGACCAAGACTGCATTCAGCGCATCTGCCGTGTCGATCGGCGTCCAGCCAAGGCGGCTCTTCCGTCCACAGAAGCGCGGTCTGGGGCGAGATCGTCATCGTGATGCTGCTGTTGCTCGTGACTCTGATTTTCGCGTTATCGTCGACAAAGGCCGCCGCTGTCGTCGCTGGGACTGTGATTGGTGCTGGTAGTGCTGACATGGTGCCTTGAACGCGGACGGCGTCACATTCCGCCATCGTCGCGGCGCGTTTGCAGGTCATCGGGAAATCAGAAAGAGTCGGAAAGGACCTGGCTCGTCTGGGCCGGAGCGCACAGCTTGCTCGTCAACACTCCCACTCATTTCGCAGGTGAAAGTGCGGCGGTCGTAGCACCACTCAAGTTGGGTATTGCCATCCGTGCGTTGATTTGCAGGATCCCCGAAGTGCGCGCCTGACGCCGATTCGGATCGGATTCGCAGGCGAAAGCGGGGTGGTCCGAGTCGAGAGCAAGGTCGAGGAAGCAGAAGCCACGCGGGATGTGGCAGTGCCCCGATCATTGATCCGGCCTCACTTTTCCTTCCGCCTCCACGGCGAGTGCCTGGAAACGCACCACGACCGCGGCGGAATACGCTGTGACCTCGTACGCGTTCAAGGCGCCGCACAGCCAGGACCAGCGTCAACCACAGCAGCAGCAGTAATATCAGTACGGCGGCGGGTACCAGGCGGGCTGGTACGACTATGACGTGGAGACCGTGGACGAGAACGCGAATCCCGATGCACGTATCTGCCCTCACTCAGCACCACCGCTATCATCTCCGCCAACTTGTACTGTTCGTCCACCCTCGTCTCCACCGGCACCATTTCGCCCTCGAACCCGCCCAATACGAATACGAATACGGGCAACCCCTCGAACAGCAACGGCGCGATAGTGATCTCGGGGCCGATCACGCTCCTCTCGGACGCTGGGGGAGAGAAAAAGGGGTCCTGCATGCTGATGTTGAGGCGGCGGCAGCGTCGACGCAGGTGTGTTTCGTGCTCTTCTCGCTGTCTCCTTTTCGTTGTCGTGCTTCTTGTGTTTCGGGGTCTGTTGCGCTGCGCGAGCGCTGGCCGAGGCCTGGGAACGTATATACCCAGCCCTGGAGCGCTTATAACACCCTCCTGCCTTTTTAATTCGCTTTTGACAGTGGCTCGATGCGAGCGAGCCCTGTGCACATCAGCTTTTTCGCTCTCTTTTTTACTCATAAATCCCGCTTTGACTTCTGGATAGTCCTCATCTCCCGTCTGCCCTGGCGTTGGGCCTCAAAACGACGAGGCTGAGTCCAGTCGCACGCGGGTACACTGAGATATTCTTTTTTTTTTGTTGCTCGCGCACAAATGCTGCCTACCCTTCTTGACTGGGCTTTGGGATGGATATACATACCCTGCTTCCCTTGCACATATTATCAGTCTTCGGCACATATACGCTCTTTTTTGCGCATACATCTGCTCATCGAGCGCAAGGCCATCGCGTTCGAGATGGCCAACATCATCGGCGACGTCGCCTACAACCATCGCGAGCATTGTGGGCGTCGCCATCGAACGCACCCTCATCAAGGACATCATTTTCCAAGTCTTCTCCGGAGGTCAGCGCCGCGCAGCATAGACGGCCCCGTCATCACTGCGCGCACTCAGCGCGACTCATGCGGCAGGTGGTGGGAATATTAGCCTTGCGGCGATGCGAATCCGGTAGCTCGAAACTTGTACGTCCCTTCCCTTCGCTCTTCTTCTCTTGCGAGGTTCTTGAGCTGATTTACAAATACTCTAGTGCAAGGGGCCAAGTGGGTCGAGTCGACGTTCGGCGCATTGTTGCAGGGCGACGGCGACGTGCCCCGGGCTCCTGCATAGTATGGCATTGGCGGATGTGTGGTTGCGACTCGGCTGTTCCAGGTTCCTACTCAGCCGCTTTGTCCCCCATTAGTAAGTGCCAAGCTAAATAGGTAATTCTAACTTGGCTAAACTAATGTAAGTATAAATAAACAATTAACCTTGAGTTCCACATCTGGGCTCGCTGGCCCTGCCACAACGCACCACCGCTGGAACCAGTGATCAGCAACGACATCAGTGTAACTGGAACCAGGCAAAAGGATAAAAGGAAGGGGCACGATGGACGCTGAGAACAGGGTGGTGTATACAAGCGGATAGCCACACCTTCTGAGTCTCCACCCGCCTATCTCCTACGCTGAATATGCCGGAACGAACATTGTTGAAGACCAGAGAGTGGTGAAATCGCAGTGGAAACCAATCTTTGACACAATCTTATCCCCTCTCACTTCCCGCGCGCCAGAACCACGGATACGAGCCGGAGACAACACAGAGGCACGGTAAGAAGCCAGAAACACGATATTGATGCGACAGTTACCTTTTGAGTCCAGCCAGAAGGGTCCCGTGCCTTCCACTGTGCTCAAGCGCACCGTTGTTGGCGGAAACAGCCAAAATCGCGTATTTGGGATTCGAGTGATCAATGGCCGGACGAATGGTCTTGAAAATGACATGAGAGCGTGTCTTTGGATGGATAGAGTGCTTTGGGACACGGTTTCGTTCCAGAGAGCTGCGGGACGGCGGAGGAAAAGGTGCATAGTGGTGGTGGAAGAAGAGGGACGCGTGCTGTCACGCCGTGACAGTAACGCATGTCGAGCACGCGCTCCCGATGTGCGCGAGCCGCAACGTTCCCGACAGACCTTGAATGAAGTGCCAGTTAAATAATCAAGCAATTTGGCCTTAGAAAGTTTGTTGGGCTCCCAGCTGTGTTGGAGAAGCTGCACAAGTCATTAATTGACCTGGCAACTTCAAGTCAAGTCAGATTTTCGAAAGTAACACTATTCCGCTGGCTTCCGGAGCGCATTACAGAATAAATACAGAAATAGGAGGAAAAATGCCAGACGGTAGGATTCAGTGAACGTATGGAGCTCCCGTGCATGCTGAGATAAAGTATCATGTCAGTATCATCTGTACTCCGGATTGAGGCCTTGACATGCACTTCGAAGTCTTCAGCTGCAGCGACGCTATCGAGCAAAAGCGCAGACGTGTTCGAATCGAGCGTCGGAGAAGGGACAGACGTGATGGAGCCAAAATCGAGTGCAGACGAGCTGTTCTTGAGGAAATATCAAATTTACAAACGGGTGATTGGGGACATAGAGCAACGCGAGCGGCTGATGATTACGTGCGAAAAAGGCCATGAACCTCCTGCTTCGCCGTCTTTGCTGTGCATATCGCTCACCCTCGGAGCTGCAGCTCATCTGAAAAACTGCCGAACTAGCAATGTGTATGATTCAGACGAAGAGAATTTTGAGATTCACCGTTGATGGCACCCAATGTCCTGAAACGGTGCTGGATGCCCCCGGCACGCAAGAACACTATATCTGCGGTGTGCTGCAATTGAGGTGTTGATACTGAATCGACCGTCTCGGAAAAATGGACCGAAACAGACGAGAGCGCTGCGGCGCTGCTGGCCGTGTCCAATGTTACTGAAGAAAGTGAGTTATTTTATTGGTCACTGTCGCAGATGAGCATGGAGCGTACCTGCGAGCTGGCGACGCAAATCTTGATTCAAATGATGGAGGGCCTGCGCGCCACCAAGATGACCCCGCCATGTTGACAACCCAACGCCGCGACGTGTCCCGATCGCGAGGAGCATAGATATCCTGTCAAACGAACATAAACATGCGACCTTGACAGTGGCAGGCGCAGGGTGTGCTGATTCTGATAGCCACAGCTGGAGGAACAGCCCTTTCGACAGGTACCGTGTTCAATGTGTTCTAGGTCAAAGGTCATAACATAATACCTGTGAGGGGATTTACTCAGCATTCTGGGAATCTGTGTACATCCGGTCGCAGGAAATCTGTGCACAACACCGAAAATACCGCATACGTCGCAGTTAGCAGCGGAACCTCGCGAGTCGCAGCGGCCGCAGCGCAACACATGCATCGAGCGCGAAGGAGTCGGGGCAATCTTAGATAAGCAGTGGGATTTCGAAGACCGGAGGATTTCGAAGCATGTATGGAGCCTTTGAAGAATGAGACGGTCGCTTCCAGCGCTGCCCGACGATACGTTGGAGGCAAAGAAGCGGCAAGCGGCAAGATTGAGGCAGAAGCCAAAGGAAGAATGATTGGCGAGCTTTTGACTCAAATAGTGTCAAATTGGGCTTTTCCAATGCAGAATTGATCGGGAAAGCGAATTGGAGCATTTTCTCAATTTTGGGACCTGGACACTCAAGTTGAGTGTATTTGTCTCAATTGTATTCCATGCCCTCGGCTTGAGTGAGTTGAGATGCACTCGCATCAATAGCACTCAAGGTGAGTGATCGGATCACAACCTGAGTGAGTTGTCGCTCAGGCTGAGTCACTTTTCTTCCCACAGTGTGTCGTGCCCAGCGTCAAGATCATCTTCGTGTGTCTTACCCGGCCGCAGCCCTTTACAACCAGCTGCGATAACCAGGGAAGGCGCCCTATATAGCAATGTCTCTGTCCGTCAACGCCTGTTCTGCGTAAGCTCCCTATTTTTCTGCACGCAGCCATGGATGCATTGACGAATACGAGGAAAGTGAGCACGATGTGGCGCACTGACAGAGCCTCAGGTTTCCATGCTCGCCACAAGCTCGCACAAAATACGGAGGTTCGGTTCGCATAGGTTTGTCCCACGTCGAAGTTCAATTCGATGCGTCTCTTAGCACCGAATGGAAATTGCCAGAATGTTCTTTTTTTTCTTCCTGGGAAACTGTTCTTCATTTAGACCTTCCAGTCTCGCTGTCGTGTATATCAAAAGCTGTAAACTCGGCGCTTATCCTCTCTTTCGTTCCTCCGTCATCCAATGGACCTCCAGCCGCATTCCGAAGTGGAATGTGCCTTGGTTTCGACCATTGGCACCACTGGATTTGCCCCGTATGTCTTTCTAGTCGCTGCTATCGCAACGACCCTCAGGCCGCTTAATGCAGGTATGCTGGCGCCTTCTTTCCTCAAGCCAGCGGATTCAGAATCCGTGGTGGGGCATTTACCAGCAACGTCACCAACAACATCTACAATCTCCCTCCAGAACAGTTGTCGGGTATATCTGGCTTCAGGGGGTTATTCTCGGTACTTACGACTTGAGGGACAGACTTCCAGACAATTCGACTAGGCGATCTAAAGCTGGTCAGGGACGTACGCCTCAGCCCTGAGTCCAGCACCGTGCACCGTCAGAGCAGAGGGGTGGGTGTCAGGCGGATATATCATGCCGAAATCCGTCGCGATCCTGGGCCTGTAACTGTCGCGATATACCAGGGCGATGGCGCGGAGGAGGTGAGTTTATACACAAAGTTTATATTTTCTCCGACTTGAGACAACTATATAGGAGTGGCGACAGCATGTCGCAAGGTATGAATCGATTCGGTGACTCGCAATGAATCTTCTCGTTATCGCTGGTCTCCACTGATGAATTAGCAGGCACCCCAACATCGTGCAGCTTTACGGATTGGTGAGCACCAAGGGGCTTTACGCCATGATATTCCATGATGGTGCAGATTCCCACTTTCTAGTGTTGATTTAGTCTGAAGCCGAATAGAATTAATTCCCTACGTCCAATTTCGCCGCCGTTTTCAACACTCGCCTATCCTGAGCACATACATCATCGGTTATTGTGTACGTCTCCTTTTTTTGTTGTCATATACCTTGGTCCTTACCCAGCCGATTATCAAGGCTAGAGAATTCTGGGTAAAATCTTATGTCGCCGAATGTCCCGTGTCTGACTCCATTTGTTCGTAGGAGGCGATCAACTATATGTATGATGTATTTAGGAAATCCTCGGAAGTGATACATTCTCCTGCATTTGATGCGCCTTTCTGGTCTTGACAAGCAATTGTAGGACTACGACAGCCCGTCAGTATGGATACGACCCTCAACAGGCGAGCTCTGTCTCGACCTCGTCCCGGGCGGTGAAAAGATCGCCAGACTTGCTCGGTGGTGGAACACCCACGTACCTCGCTTGGAGAATGTATCATTGGATGCTCCCGAATCAGAGGACATGATCATCTCAAGCTTGAGTGAAGACCAATATCACCAACTCTGCTCTGACCATCCGAGGCCCCGAGTTCAGTATTTCCAGGTCTCCACACAACATCCTGTTGGACCAGGAATTTTCAGGTCAGATCCTCAATATGGGACCTGTGTCAGAATCACAAAGCCTCTGATTTTTCCCCGACACGGAACCTCGCTGGGACCGATACGGAGGAGCGCTAGGTGAACTATTGCCTAATTCGTGGATCCGGTCATTGGTGTTTTTACCTGACTGTTTTCCATCTCTCTGATATTGTTTTCAAGGTATGACTCTGGCCGAATATCTACTCTCGAACTTGTATTACCGCTTTCATTCTTGTCATACGAAATCTCGAAAGTCTGGCTGGCACAAGCAAATTGTATTTTCACGGAACTTCAGGAAGAGACACACATCGAGGATTATGGTGCGAGTTTATGTGCTTGATATCCATTGCTCACTAATCGATTAAAACAGTCTGCGCCGATGAAGTTCGGTTCATCCTTCGAATAGCTGACAAGCACCATATCCCGGAAGGCTATTTATTCGTTTGTCCTCCCCAAGATTTCTGTGCCGGCTCTAAACCCCATGCGCATTTATATCAATGGCCCGCCTATCCAGCATATT
This sequence comes from Mycena sanguinolenta, assembly GCA_014462675.1. Lineage (NCBI taxonomy): Eukaryota > Fungi > Basidiomycota > Agaricomycetes > Agaricales > Mycenaceae > Mycena > Mycena sanguinolenta. The sequence goes on along the minus strand of JACAZH010000062.1, from coordinate 120,353 downwards.
GGTCCTTCGACCCATATGGTGCTGCTCGCCTCAGCACGGAGGACGCCAGGAATTCTCGGCTTTCCCCCGATTCACATCGAGACAAGCCTGTGTGGGATGTCCTGGGATCGCAGCGTTTATCAAGGGCTGTGGCGATTTCACGAAGGCAAGGGATTTAATCCGGATAGCCGGGAAGTTGCGAGGCAGCTGAGACACCTGCTGTTTGAGGTGTTGAGTGATCTCGTACCGTTTCCGGCTCGTGAAGGTGAGCCTCAGTTGAACAGCTTTTTTATGCTATATTTTTACTGATACATATTTTGGATAGTCGGGCACTGGTGCAAGTTTAGGGATCCTGAATTTTGTCGAGAATTGGGTCATTGCTTGTAATACTCGGTTTCATTTATTCTCCGTGGCCATTGGCGCCGCTTTGCCTTCATTCTCTTTCAGCACCTGCGGTGCACACCATGACTAAGTAGAATGAATCGGCGGCATGATCATGGAGCAAGCTTGCAAGGATGATTTCGCACATGGGGAAGAAGATCGACAACGGCTATACTTCGACCCCTCGATTTTCATTTCGATTCCAATTTGAATCGCTTTCGGCCACATTACTGCAAAGTGGCCATTGCTTCAGGTTAGAAATGTAGCTTCTGGATGACCAGTCAGTTGTGTCGCTAAGGGCGTGCTTTCTTCTCGAGAGGTTACTGAGTACGGCTAAAAAAATAATAATTACTTTTTTGCCGAAGGAATGGTGAACCATCTGATAGATGCATATGTGCAACAACAGGGCTGAAGGTAGTTATATACTAGCAGAACAGTTATGCTGCAATAAAGGTGCCTTTGCGCCCGCAAACGCAGGCAGGCAAGGCAGTACAAGCAGATATCCATCTGGCTTAGCGTTTCTTTGATTCCTTGGCGTGTACAAAGGCAATGTTACCGGCTCACCGTTCGAATCGTTGGAAAAGTCTTGACGAACTCGCGAAAATGCAAAGTGAATGTTGTAGCGTAACAGCCGATACTACGCCGAAATCAAACACTGAGGCTTCGCCCTTCCTGACAGACCACCGTTACAGTCCCGATTAGGGAACAGAGAAAAAACGAATTCCTCAACCCGATCGAAAAACCAAAACACGATACAAATTCGAGACGAGAGGATACACCACATGTAACTGTGCTCTGAACCCTTCGAGGTCGAGGATGAGGGATTAAGGATGGAATGAAGTATCACTTATAATCCGAACGGAGAGACAGAAATCGATCGAAAGGCGGCAAGGGGTAGTAGTATGAGGAATAGCTAGCTGTGCACGAAAATCAAAGGTATAACTTGTAAGAAAGGAATCGGCGTGGATGGGAGTATAGATAGACTGCGGAGGGTGTAGCGATGGATAGAGTTCACGAAGGAAGGAGAAACAGAGACGCCAAAAAATTGCAAGGCGAGGCGATGATGATCGTAAAGGTATGTCCATGGATTTCGAATGATTGATTGATAGCGAGACGAAGGGACGAGATTGAATGGATCCGAAAGAGAGAGAGCGAGGCCGGTCGAGGAGCGGTGGAGTCGAGTCGAGTGGAGAGACAGAAGGAATAATGGCGGGCTGGATATAAGCTGCAATAGGCAGCGTTCACGGCGACTCCATCGTCATCCGGAACTGCACGCTCCCCCCACTGCTCCCGCCCCCGCCACTACGTCCGTGCTCCCGCTTATACTCGGGCTGATGCTCTCCGCACCGATACTCGCCTCCGTCCCAGTCGGGCTCTTCAGCTCCCACGCGCTCCTCTCTCCAAATCCAAATCCAAACTCGCCAACGTCCCATTCGCATTCAAATCTGCATCGCGTCCAGCCCGTACTCCCCGCGGTGCTGCTGCTGGAGGTGGTGCTGGACGGAGCCAGGCTTCACCGAAGACGAAATCAGCGCGTGCGGCGCATGGCGCTGAGAGCGATTGACTTGGAAAGCGGGCGAGCTAGGGCTGGTCCCTGCTGCGAAGTCATACCCCCTGCGCATCAGGCTGCTCGACCCCGAGGACCCCATCCCGGCCCCCATCCCCGCCGCCACCGCTCTACAGCGTCGGTGCGATAGGAAAGAACCCCGGCGCATTCGCATACACCTTGGTCGGGTGCGGCAGCCCCGCCCCGTACGCGTACGAGTCCCGCCACTGCTTCAGAAAGATCGCATCTCCGCAGCAGCATACAGCGCACCCGCCCTGTGCCCGTGCCCGCGCCGTGCTGCCCAAATTGCTGCTGCCGGTACTGGCCTGCTGATGCTCATTCGGATCGGGCGAGAACGGCGAAAATGAGCTGATGGTGGTGCCTGCCACCCTGCCCCCCCCCACAACGGATACCCAAATGCACACTACATCTTCAGCGCCTCGTCCGTAAAATGCGGCGCGTGAGCCTCCGTTCGCGCTGCTGTTGACGCTATCCAGATCGCGGACGACGTTCCCGTTGCTCAGCGAGGACGAGTGGAAGCCACCTCTGGGCTGGTGTTGCCAATCCCAATCCCTCTGCCGTGCGCACCGTCGTAGCTCCCGTCGGTACCCACAGGCGCACTGTACAGATTCGCGCTCCGACGCCGGCGCTTACGGATTCGCACTTCCCGGTGGAGTGACCGCAATGCAAAGCCCTGTATCTGGAACTGCCGCAGGAGCGCTGTGCGTCATCCCCTCCAGCACGACGACGTGATCCCGGCGACGCCGATCGCACTCGGATTCGGATTCGCATTGGGGTCGATGAAGTATGCTGGGCGACGAGCGCCGGTACCGCGGCGGTGCAGGCTGCAACTGCGCCTGAGCCTGGACTTGCACGAGCGCCGCCACCTGCGCTGCTTGATCTGTGTACCCAATTAGCATCTAATCTCTTCTCCCGAGAAGGAAAAAGGAAGCGGCACTCACCCTACTCCGACTCCCTCTAACGGAAAACCCTGCAGCTTCTCAATTCAATCACCCTCTCTGCATCTGCCTTCCCTTCCTCACGAACTGCGCAAACCCTCTCCCAAACGGCACAACGAACGTCCTCGCTGACAAGCGGGCTCAAGCCACCGACGAAGACGGTGGCGGCGGTGTTGTACGGCGTGCTGGGGAGCTGAGGGTCCCGAGGATCGCGCGCCTCCGCGGTGTGTCGTCACCGGTAATCGTGAGTTTGCTGCGTCGGCGGGGCAAGGGAGCAGTGGCGCGGTGCTGTGCGGCTGGGGAAGTACTCCGTACCCTCGCTCATGCTTGTGCTGAGTGCCGAGGGCTAGGGTGGTGTACTCGTAGCTACTGCGGTCGCCGCGGGCGTCGCGCCCGTAGCCGCAATGGGCGCGGCTGCTGGTGCTCGGAAACGCAGGCAGAGAGGTGCGTGGTGCCGGGAGATCCACCAGGCGCGGGGTGTGTGCTGGAACACGGACGTCGACGCCGACGAGGGGAGGAGGTCGGGCTGTGGAGGCTTGAATTTGACGGTGGCGGGCGAGGTGGGCACTGTCGTCGTTCTCGTCAGCACCGCGTATTCAATCGTCAGAAAATAATGAGTCATGTAACGCACTCGGCCGCGAAAGGCAGTACAGCCCATGCATCTCCTGGGGCAAACTCCTATAAAATGCTGTACTCCTTCTGTTACAACGCACTCGCGTTCGCTCGTTTGCGCTTGCATTTGCGTTCACGCCCTTCACGTCACCCGAGTCCACGCCCAAACAGCTGCCTACGCGATTGAGAAAGTTGACACCGCTGACGCCGACCCAGGAAACGCACTCCCATTCGAAGTCGGATTCGGATTCGCAAAGGACACAGGAAAAGATAAGGAAAAGAGAAGACATGTGGCGGTGCCCAAATCATTGATCTCTTCGCGGACCGGATGGCCCGATTACATCAGCAAAATGTTTTTGGTCTGGCACGCCTGGCGCCAGGCCTGCCAAGGCTGCCAGCACTCCAGAATCAATCCTGGCCCCAGAAAAGATAGCCGACGCCAGAATCGGTTCTGGTGCCAGAATTGCTTTCTGGCGCCAGAACTGAGCCAGAACATACATTATAGCTCGTTCAGCTGTACAGAAGTACATGCACTGTACGCCGAAAACAAAGTTGCCATGGCTCCGCCGCCACCTCCAGGTGCCGCTGGCCATCCAGTGTGTGCGTTGTGTCGTCCGGTAAGCGATTAAATGTCTGTCAGAGGCACGGTAAGGTATGGTGCCTCTGAATGTGGGGCGGTTAGTTGTTGTTTTAAAGTTGGACACTTTAGGACTCACTGCTGACCGCAACCAAGCACTGAATCAATCCGCCAACCTCCCTCATCGTCAATACATGTGAAGTACCTGCCACGGGAGTTAGCAATAGATGAGTTGAACGAGATTCGACATACCGTTGTGTGACCAGTCGATAAACATCCGGTGAAGAACCGTGACCTATTAGTTGTACGAGTACCACAAGAAGACGCTAGCCCGAAGATCAAGAACTAGAATCAAGGACGACAGGGAAGGTTGAGAAAGACGAGGGAATTCAAAGAAAGTGCCCCAATATTGGCACATGGAGATTTGAAGGTGCCATTGGAGCCCAGCGCGACCGTTCGATAGCTTGTAATAGACCGGGCAGCAACTTGCGAGTAAAGGAGGCTTGCGGGGACATCTTGTGGGAGGAAGCAGCAGCCTTGTACAGTAGGGGACAGTCAAAGCCATCAAGTTTGATGAAGGTTATAGAAAGCCCCCGGAAATAATCGGGATGGAAAGAAGACCCAATGGAAGTCCTCCTGAATTTTTTTTAGCCCAATCCCACGAGCCATTCCTGAGAAAAAGAGGTATTTATAGTTGTTAACCTCAAAAATAATGGCCGTACCCCAAAACCTATAGTAAAATCACGAAAATATTCATATAGACTCCTTTCAATGAGATGAATATGATTCTGTGTTGTTCAAAAAAATTCAACGAGTGGTTCCTTCAGAAATGGCGTGGGAATTTTGCATCACATGACCTTGTCGGTATATTTTCTTGTCTGTTCACAACAAGTATCTAACAGTTGTATAAGTACTGCAGATGGGCCAAATACAGATATCAGGAGAAAGGAAAAAGGAATTTTAGACACGCAAGACCCGCAGCTATCAAGTGGTTGGATGCTTGTCCATCTGATGTCATTCGCAAATTTATCAACTGTTCCTGGCAATTCATCAGTGCTTACCAGTTGGGATTGACTGGGTGAGCTGCAGATTGAGCTGTGAAGAAGTACAGGGGACACTGCACCATTTCTGAGTGGACATTGAGGGCTTTGGGGGCAGCAGGAAGGCTGAACAGGTCAAGATAGGTATACACAATTTTTGTTCAAAGTCGCCAAAATATTGGCCGTACATAATCTCTCGTGGAAAATTCACCAAAAAATTGTTTTAGGCTTATTTTGAGGTGCTGAATCTGATTCTGAAGTCAGCTAAGCTCTCTATTAAGTATATAAGCCACTAGGTGAGTTGATGTGTTTGACTGTCCCCTACTGTAGACGGTGTAGGGAGGGCTTGTGGTACAAAGCTTGCTTGGAGCCCGTTGGCGAAGTGTTTGCGAAGCAAGAAGCTTGCGGATTGACTGCGAAACGTGAAGCTTGCGGTTAGTTGTGGGACAAGGGCCTTGAAGCATGTTTGAGGGATGCTTGAGGATGAAACCCACGGGGGTTGGGAGTCTGGATTGCGGCCAACGAAAGGCAGCAAGTGGTGGAAGACAGAGAAGTTGGTGACGTGGCGATCAATCACGCCATGTCAACAGCACGTGGGATCGGAGTTCGAAAGACTTTGACATATTCGGATGAACGCATCATGAAATGATTCTGGCATTTGTCTGGCAGAATTCTGGCAGAGCTGGCGCTCTGGCGCCAGGAGTGCCAGGTGCGCCAGGTCCTCCAGCACGTGCCAGGTGGAAAACATTTTCCTGATGTACCTTTTCTTCCGCCTTCATGGCACGAACCAGGACGATGGCTGGATCTTCCCCAACGCAGCAATCACTAGTCATCTCATGGCTCCAGTAAATTCCCCCCAATTACCAGGCAGCACTGAACAGATCTTTTTATCCGGAAGCTTCTTTGGGCCCTGACTGGCCGTAACCGTCTTGACTCTTTTCTTGACCCCGCACGTCGTCTCGATTCTGGAAGACGGCAGCTACAGGCTTCCCTCTGTAAACTCACCTTGCGTGTCCTGATATCGGGGAGATACTATTCGGCGAAAAATCCCTCTGCTTGGTGGCGGTGGCAACCAACTATCATATATGCCTTTACCAGGAACCTTGCTAGTCGTCGTTGCAAGCTGTTCACCCAATCTTTTAGAACACTTTGCTATCTTCTGCTTTCAGTGCGTTGAACTCAATCGCTTGATTTCTTTTGCTTCGGATCTCAGCTTGCGCGGGTTTCGTCAAATACACGCGGGAACTGTTTCTCGATGAACTTTGGGCAAACGTAAGAGCTCGAGCAAGGCGCCTAATACTGGAATGTTTTGGCGAATATTCTCGGCACTCGGGAATTCTGGCCGTTCCCCAGCGTGAACTAACTAGATACTGGGTCCGAGCAGTGTGTTGGTGGAAGATCTAGGCGTCTGAGGCTCGTTCTGTGAGTGCTCGTCTTTGTCATGGCCCATATCGGCCTCTCCCGTTCGCCAGGCCATTTCTCGCGTCGTTTCTCTTAGCTTCCTTCCCAAATAAACGCGCCTTCGCAAGAACATCTTGCTTTTGGGCTCGAAGTCAAGTATAGGTGTACTGCATACTTCTGCCTCAACCCATCGGAAACATAGGAACTCTCCTTGGAGGAGCCTTTAGCAAATATTCGCACGAGCTGAAGCAAGATAACGAATGATCACCACCGGAATCCCCGCTTTTCTTGAAGCGTAGTCTGGCTTCGATCCTCCTGAAAGATACAAGACGTCGAAAGTGGAATGTCAATCGTGCTGCGACTGTCAACCGAACGGCCACTACTCAAGGTCGACCATGACTATGCTGAATCTTTATTGAAGCAATACACATCTTGCCGACGCCGAGGAACATTCTTCCTCTGCCGTTCTCGACGTTAACTAAGCTTGTGTTTGCTTGATTGAAAATCTGAACAACATATTGTCGAGATCCAGTCCTGAATCAATAATTCATGCCCGATGAACTACCTTTCTGTGATTCGGTATTGGACTCTTTTGGCTACCACCGGACTTAATATGTCTATTTTGGCGTTCAAAAAGGTTTCCTACGGTCAGTTCGGCATCATTGTCTACCCGTGATATACATAGCCCTCGATACCAACAGTTATATGAACACTCGCGTGCAGATACACCCCAGCCAGCTATGGTGTCGTCGCATTTTTAAACTGTTTTCCACTACGAATCCGGAGTCTGGTGGCGCCCGTCAGGCGTCAACTTGCGAGTTATGTCTTACCTGGTGTCCCGCTGGCCGAAATGGAAACAACTTGAAGTCGCCTCATGGTCGATTCACACCCTTATTTTAGACCTGCCGTCTTCAGCTACATTGCGAAAAGCTGTGTACTCGACGCCTATGTCTCTTGCTTCCCCCTCGTCACCATCGATGGACCTCCACCCCGATTCCGACCCAGAAGTCATCGTTCTGTCGACGTCGAATGCTGAGCCTACCCAGTATGTGTTGTTTATGTCTTATTAGCTCAATCTCACGCCATTGAAGATACTTCGGCGTCGACTCTCCCCGCGCCGGCAAACACGCAAGGAATGCTAAATCTTCCTTCAAATCATTCAGCTTTTTTGCTTCCCTTCTGAGAGCGAGGTTCAAAACCTCGGGAACAAGCGGAACCCACACTCGAAATTATTCGGAAACAAAATCTGAGAGGCAAGCTGCTCAGCACCTGGTCAACAACTATTATATCACTGGTGCAAGAAAATTTATTTCAGGCACGACGCTTACTCAATCTGCATAGGCGGCTTCGGAGGCTCTGGGGGAGAGGGCGGTGACCGTAGTGGCGATGGAGGGGTCGGACACGGTCCCACTGTATATTTTGGCCAATCCGAGGCTCGGGAATTACCAGGTATATTTTGGCTACTTGGTAGTGTCATTTGCTCATGGGCACCAAACAGCATTTCAGACAATTCGACTAGGGGACCTGAAGCTGGTCAAGGAAGTACGTCTGAGTCTGGAATCCGGTGTCGTGGGCCGTCAGAGCCGAGGAGTGGATGTTCGGCGAATACACCATGCGGAAATCCGTGGTGACCCTGGAACTGTGACAGTGGCGATGTATCAAGGCGACGGCGCAGAGGACGTGAGTTCGCAAAAGCTTTCGAGAGTCTGTTTAAACAGGAATTATATAGGAATGGCGACACCATGTTGCAAAATATGAATCGATTCGGTGACGCGTGGTGCCTCGATACCGCTAGTTTTCTTATGAATAATCTCGCAGGCATCCCAATATCATGCAGCTTTATGGATTGGTGAGCACCAAGAGGTTCCACGCGATGGTCTTCCATGACGGTGCGCATTCCCGATTTTCTCGTTTTGATTTGGTCTGACGCTGTGATAGAATTAGTTCCATATGCCCAATTTCTCCGCCGTTTCGAACATTCACCGGTCTTGAGGACATACATCATTGGTTATTGTGTACGTCCCATTCGCTGTCATCACTCACCTTGGTTCTCACCCAGCCGATTATTAAGATTATGGAATGGAAGGTAAAAGCTCATGATGTCGAATGTCCCGTATCTGACTCTACCGTTTGCAGGAAGCAACCAAATACATTGGCGATGTCACGGTATTACTACCGATGGTGATGTATTCTTCTGGGTCCTACGTGTCTTTCTGGCCTGACAAGTAGTCATAGAACCCCATGAGCCTGCCAGGATGGATACAACCTCGAACAGGCCAGTTCTGTCTCGACCTCGCCCAGGGTGGGGCTCACATGGGGTACGTTTTACTTGAGTGTGACACCCACGTACTTCGCTTGGAGAACGTATTATTGGATGCTCCTGGCTCAGAGGACATGATCATTTCAACCTTAAGCGAAGACCAATATTACAAGCTCTGTTCTCACCCCTTGTTCGCCCGGTTTCAGTCCTTTCAGGTTTCTACTGGACACCCCGTTGGACCGGAGATTTTCCGGTTGGATTCGCAACGTGGGACCTGTGTGAGGATCATGGAGCCTCTTCCAGATCCTTCCGGAGGGGAAACTTCTTTGGTACAATGACGGAGCGCCAGATGAACAGTTGCCAAATTCGTGGGTTCGGTAAGTACTTTCGCTGGACTGCTTTTCGTTTCTCTGAGAAATATTATCTTCAAGATACGAATTTCCCTGAAGATTTGCTCTTAATCTTGAATTAAATCTCGGGCTCCCGTGGCACAAAATCCAGAAGGCCTGGCTGGCACAGGCAAACCGTATTTTCGCCGAACTCGAGGAAGAAGCACACATCGAGGATTATGGTGCGAATCCAACGAGCTCGCTGCTGGACGTTCATGGTTCACCAGTCAATCAAAACAGTCTGTGTCAATAACTTTTGGTTCAGCCTTCACATACCTTACAAGCCCGATATCCCCGAAGGCTATCTATTTGTTTGTCCTCCCCAAGATTTCCACACCGGCACCGAACCCAATACCAATTTATATCAGTGGCCGGCATGTCCAGCGTATTGGTCCCTCGATCCATCAGGTGCTGATCGCCTCACTACGGAGGACGCCAGAAACCTCGGATTTCCCACAATTCACATTGACACTGTCATGGGTGGGGCCTCCTGGGATCGCAGCGTTTATGAAGGGCTGCGACAATTTTACGAAGGCAAGGGGTTTGATCCAGATAGTCGGGAGGTTGCGAAGCGGCTGGGATATCCGCTGTATGAGGTGGCGAGTGACTGCGTGCCGTTTCCAGTTCATGAAGGTGAGCTTCATTTGACGGCGCTTGTTTGTGGTATATTTTTGCTGATATAGTTTGCTTAGTTGATGGCTGGTGTGAGCAGGATGATCCCGCACTTTGTCGATCATTGGGCCATTCCTTGTGACTATATGCCAATATTCTCTTACTCGAGTAAAATCATTTGAACCCGCGCTTTGTGTGCAGCTGTGGACGTTTGTATAGTACTTCGGGAATCAAATTCACCCGCGAAATCCACTTAGCTGACGGCGGACAGCGCAAATGAGCACCAAACGAGATATGAATGTTCGGGCTTCGAAGCATTGTAGCAAAGCACCGACTCTTGACATCGAGAAAGGAAACAAAGCAACATAAGCGTAGCGAACATGATTTGAGGACGAATGCGAACTCGGACCCACACAGACCTGTATCCGTTGTGCGCGCTTGACGAGCCCTGATCGATGCCAGTGGGAATTTGACTCCCAGTCTCCCTCAATTTGCCACCGCGGGACGAGAATCCATGGAGGCGAGACGATTGCAAGGACAGCAAGAATGCGGGAACAAGAGGAAGCTAGGATATGATCTAGATTTCAACTAGAGTGGCGGCAAGGGTAAGAAAGCAAGACGGAATATACGGAGAAGGATCGGTGGAGACGTAGACGAAAGATGACGATAACGCAACAGAAAACAAGACGCGTGCGAAGACGAAGACAAAACGAAGAGACGGATATATATATATACGCAGTTGCGTACCACACACAGGCTCCGTCCCAGTCGCCCTCTTCAGCCCCCCATGCCCTCTCCGCCCCCAAATCCAAACTCACCAACGTCCCATTCATTCAAATCACATCGCGTCCAGCTCGTACTCAGCCTGTTGTTGCTGCTACTGGCCTCGCCGAGGCGCGAAATCGGCGGGTGCGGGGCATGGCTCTGATAGCGATTAGCCCGGAAGGCAGCCGCCTCAAACTCGCCAATGCTGCCGTACCCCTGCGCGTCAGCTGCTCGACCCGACGACCCCATCCCCACGCCGCCTTTTTATGCGCCCCCCAGTCTGCAGCGTCGGCCCGACAGGGAAGAACCCCGCTTGCTGGGGTGCGGCAGCTCCGCCCCATACGTGCACGAGTCGCGCCGCTTCCTAAGCATCTCCGCTGCAGCGTACAGCGCACTCGCACCCGCCCCGTGCTGCCCTAACTGCGGCTGGTGGTGCTGGTGCTGGCCCTGCTGATGCCCGGCGAGAACGGCGGGAACGAACTCTTAGTGGTCATAGATAGCGCCGTCAATGGCGCGGGCACCTCGGACGCCTACCCGAACGGCACCTCCTCACCGAGCCGCATCTTCAGCGCCTCATCCGTGAAATCCGGCGCGCACGCTGCCGTTCATGGCGTTATTGATGTTATACACACGTACATCGCCGAGGACGTTCCCGCTGTGCAACGAGGACGAGTGAAATGCTCCTGCCATTGGCACCCTCAGGCGTGCCAGATACGCCGTAGGGTTCGACGGAGGCGTGTACGGATTCGCACTCGCTGGTGTGGTGGGGAACGCCGCAAACCCTTGCCCTGCATCTGAAACTTCTGCAGGAGCGCCGTGCGTCATGCCCCCCTGCGGTGTGATCCCCCCCACGCCGTTCGCATTCGAATCAGGATTCGCATTGAGGTTGAGGTTGGCGGGGGTGGCGGGCGCGGGAACTGGTGATGGAGCTTGGGACTGCATCTGAGCTTGGGCTCGTACTTGCGCGAGCGCCGCTTTATCTGTGGACCCGCAAAATAGAATCAGCATCTTGTCTTCTCCCTCTTGCGATTCAAAAAAGAGGCGCAAAACACTCACCCTGACTCCTCCACCAATCCGCCCAAATACCCCGTCCACCCACCGGAAACCTATCTCCCTCGGGGCCAAACACCACAAAAAGCCCACAGCGTGCCCTTGCCCGCAGGGGGCTCGAGCCGCCAACGAAGACGGTGGTGTCGTACGAATCTCTGCTGGTGAACAGCTCGATGGGGATCCCGAAGATCGCGCGAGGCCGCCTGCGCGGTATGGGTATGGCGGCACTCGCCGGTTTGTTGCTGCGTCGGCGCGGCGGCGGGGCGAGGGAAGGCGGTCTGCATGGCGCAGTACGGTTGGTTGGAGGAAGGACCTACACGCTCGTGCTCGTGGCGGGTGCAGGCCCTGCGGGCGTCGTGTCCGTACCCGCAATCTGCGCGTGGCTGCTGCTCGGAGACGGAGGTAGGGAGCCGCATGGTGCGTGGTGCGGTGGGTACCGCACCGACGCTGGCGAAGGGATGAAGCCGGTGCGATTGGCGCCGCGCCTACGCCGGCGAAGGGAAGAAGTCGGGTTGCAAGGGCTTGAACTTGGGAGTTCGTCCCGTTTGCGCGTTCACGCCGTTCTCGACACCCGCGTCCACGCCCCAAACCGCTGCCACCGAGAAATCACCGCAGCTTACGCGGTTGAGCAAGTTTACACCGCCGACGTCGACCCCACAGAACCCAGGCAACGCACGCCGATTCGGATTCAGATTCGCAGAGGACGTAGAAAAGAGAAGGTAAAGAGAAGACATGTGGCGGTGCCCAAATCATTGATCTCTTGGCGGGCCGGCGGGTGGTCCGTTCACCCTTTTCTTCCGCCTTCATGAGACGATGACTAGATTTTCCGCAACGCAGCAACCGCTAATCGTCTCCTGGTTCCAGAACAATTCCCTCAAAGACGTTTCAATTACAAGGCAGCAGAGCTTTTTTTTCTGGAATTTTCTTTGCGCCCTCAGCCCTGACTGGCCCGTAACCGTCTTGGGTCTTTCTTGACCTCGCACGTCGTCTCGATTCTGGAAGACGGCAGTTACGAACTGCCCTTTATAAACGCACTCTGCGGGTCTCTCGTCTTGCCTCTCCTGATGTCGAGGAGATGTTGGCGAAATGTCTGGCGGCGGTGGCGACCAATTATGCCATTGCGTGGAACCTCGCTAGTCTCGTCGCAAATCGTTCGCCCAATTTTTCAGAACATTCCGCTATCTTCTGCTTTCATTGCCTTGAACTCAATCGCTTGAATGCTTTTGCTTCGGATCTCAGCTTGCGCGGGTTTCGTCAAATATACGCGGGAACTGTTTCTCGATGAACCTTGGGCGAACGTAAGAGCTCGAGCAAGGCGCCTAACGGCCAATACTGGAATGTTTTGGCGAATATTCTCGGCACTCGGGAGTTCTGGCCGTTCCCCGGCGTAAACCAGTTACATACTGGGTCCGAGCAATGCGTTAGTGAAAGATCTGACCGTCTGAAGTTCTCTCTGTTAGTGCTCGTGTTCGTAATGGCCCATATCAGGCTCCCCGCCCGCCAGGCATTTTTTCGTGCCGTTTCTCCTGGTTTTCTTCCCAGCTGAACCGTCGCCTTCTCAAATACATTTTACTTTTTGGCTCGAAGTCAAATATAGGCGCATTGCATACTTCTGCCTCGACCCATCAGAAACACGGGAATTCTTCTTGAATGAACCTTCAGCGTGTATCCGCACAAGCTGAAGCAAGATGACGAATGATCGCCCACCGAAATTCCCGCCTTTTCTTGAAGCATACATAGTCTGGCTTCGATCCTCCTGAAAGATGCAAGATGTCAAAAGTGGATTGTCAATCGTGTTACGACCGTCAACCTAATGGCTACTACTCGAGGTTGACTATGTTCAATCGCTATTGAAGCAATGCACATCTTGCCGACGCCTAGGAACATTCCTCCTTCGCCGGTCTCGACTTTAACCAAGCTTGTGTTTGCTCGATTGAAAATCTGAACAAAATATCGTTGAAATCAAGTCCTGAATCCATAATTCTTGCCCGACGAACTACCTTTCTGTGGTTCGGTTCTGGACTCCTTTGGCTACCACCGAACTTGACATGTCTATTTTGGCGTTCGAAAGGCGTCTTGCGGTTATTTCGGCATCATTGTCTACCCCGTGATATATATAATCCTTGACGCAAACAGTTAAATGAACGCCAAAAGCAGTGTACTCGGCGCCTATCTCCCTCTTGCCTTCCCCTCTCACCATCGATGGATCTCCACCCTGACTCTGAACCAGAATTCATTGTGGTGTCGACGTCGGACTACGCCGACTCGGAATCTACCCCGTATGTCTTATTGGCTCTCACTCTCCTCAATCTCAAACCCCGGCGCGTCACTCCCCACACCAGCAGACCCACAAGGAATGTCGAACCCTTCATCAAATCGTTCAGCTTTTTGCCTTCGCTTCTGAAAGGGAGCTTCAAAGCCTCAGGAACAAGCGGAACCCACACTCGAAATTATTCAGAAATAAAATCTGAGAGGCAAGCTGCTCAGTACCTGGTCAACAACTATTATATTACTAGTGCGATAAAAGTTATTTCAGGCACAACGTTTACTCAATCTGTCCAGGCGGCTTCGGAGGCTCTGGTGGAGAGGGCCATACCCAGGGCGGTAATGGAGGCGCTGGGCATGGACCTACTATATATTTCGGCCAGCCCCGGGCTCAGGAAGCATCAGGTATTCTTGGCTCCTTAATATTGCCATTTTCTCATGGGCAACGAACAGAGTTTCAGACAATTCGACTAGGGGACCTAAAGTTAGTCAAGGAAGTACGCTTCAGTCCTCAATCCGGCGTTGTGGGTCGCCAGATCCAAGGGGCTGGTGCCCGGCGAATATACCATGCCGAAATCCGTTGCGACCCCGGAACTGTAACTGTTGCGATGTTTCAAGGCGACGGCGCGGAGGAGGTGACTTCACGCAAAACTCTCTGGGTTCTCTTGCTTGAAATAACAATATAGGAATGGCAACGGCATGTTGCAAAATATGAATCAATTCGGTGACTCACGATGATTCTCCTCGTTATCACTGGTGCCCACTAATGAATTCGCAGGCATCCCAATATCATGCAGCTTTATGGATTAGTGAGCACCAATGGGCTCTCTACGCCATGATATTTCATGATGGTGCACATTCCTGACTTTCTGGTGTTGATTCGGTCCGACGCTGCGAACAGAATTAATTCCTTACGCTCAATTTCTCCGCCGTTTTGAACATTCGCCCATCTTGAAGCCATACATCATTGGTTATTGTGTACGTCCCATTTGGTATTGTCGTTCACCTTGATACTTACCCATCCGATTATGAAGAGGACGGAATTCGGGGTAAAAGCTCATGTTGCCGAGTGTCCCATATCTGACCCTACCCCTGGCAGGAGGCGATCGATTATCTTTCCGGTGTATTCCCGGAATTCTCGGAAGTAATGGTTTTCCTTGTCTCTGCCTCTTTCTGGCCCTGACGAATGGTCATAGGACTATGACAGCTTGCCAGTATGGATACGACCCCCAACAGGCGAGCTCTGTCTCGATCTCGCCCAGGGTGGGCCTGCAACGAGCTCCAGACTTTGTCCGTTGGGGATCCACGTACTTCGCTTAGAGAACATATCATTGGATGCTCCCCACGCAGAAGACATATTCATTTTAAGCTTGAGCGAAGATCAATATCACAAACTCTGTTCGAGGCTATCTATTTGTTTGTCCTTCCCAGGATTTCCGCGCCGACACTGAACCCCATGTCCATTCATACCAGTGGCCGGCCTGTCCAGCATATTGGTCCCTCGACCCATCTGGTGCTGATCGCCTCAGCACGGAGGACGCTAAAATTCTCGGGTTTCCTGCAATTCACATCGAGACTAGGATGTCTGGGCGCTCATGGGATCGCAGCGTTTATAGAGGGCTGCGACGATTTCATGAAGGCAAAGGGTTTGATCCAGATAGTCGGGAGGTTGCGAGACAGCTGGGATACCCGCTGTTTGAGGTGCCAAGTAATCGCGTGCCGTTCCCAGCTCGTGAAGGTGAGCTTCATTTGGACGGCTTGTTAACGGAATATTTTTGCTGATATATTTTGCCTAGTTAACGACGAGCCATATCCATGGCGGTGTAAGCAGGATGATCCCGCACTTTGTCGATCGTTGAGCCACTATTCGTAATAATAATATGCTAATTTTCTTTTGGGACTTGGGTAAAAGCAATTGAACCCGCGCTGTGCACTTGTCTATAGGACTTCAGGAATCAGATATTTAGATTCGGAATTTACGCAGGAAATCCAGCTTAGCTGGCGGATCGAGCGCAAATGAAGCACCGAGCGAATAATGGATGTTCGGGCTTCAAAGCATTGTAGACAAACAAAGACTCTTGACACTGAACAAGGAGGACAAAGCTCATGGCCCAAGCGGCAGCCAAAGCAGAGCTTCTTCGACACTCGGACCCACACAAACCTACATCCTTTGCGCGCGTTTTTCTCCTGATTGATGGAGGTAGAAATTTGACTCGGAGAGCACGGGAGAGAAGTTGGAGAGAAGACGCGGCGGGTAAGAGCAAGAGCTAGAAGAAAAGGAGGGAAGACGAGGCGAGGAACAGGGCCCGGAGACCGGAGGCAAGAGAAGCGGAGCCGAGACCGAAACGAGACGATCAAGACGAGACGATACAGAGACGACTGAAGTCGAGACGAGACGATCAAGAAAAAACGAGACAAGACGGAGATGGAGACGGCTGGGAAGGGACGAGATGGACGAAGAGGACGAAAGGAGATAAAAACAAAACAAGAAGCGCATGGAAATAAATGAGAATATGAGAATATATATTTCAGCAACGTGACGGTAATACAGGTGCCACTCAAAGGCTGGCATCTGCGTCTCACCACTCCTTCAGTTCACTGTCCCTCGCGAGATCGAAGCCAACCCGACTCGCATCGCGTTACTCCCTGCATTGAAGGTCCAGCAGCGCGTGCCCATGCCCGACGACAGTGGAATGAGATAGAAGTGACAGTGCCCCGGTTCAGCTGTGGAATCATCAAGATGTTGCTGCTTCGGGATCGTCGATGGATCTCAGTCTGGACTTATCGTTGGCGGTGTACCAATGGTGATGCGCAGCGCAGCGTCGTTGATGGCCCGGCTATTAAACGCGATATTCGCCATATCTGCACGCAAAGCTCAACCCGCGCGCGCCCGAGCCCGACGCAAGCAGGCGGACTGCAGCTGCATCGGCACCGTTGCCCGACCTCGCCATCGCTGGTACTATGCGCAGGTGGTTAGCGCAAAAACCGAATAACACGACGAGGGGAAGAGGAGGACGGGAAGGGACGTACGCTGTGCTTCGAGTCGCTGGATCTGTATCGCCGTGGGGCTCGCACCGCCTGCCGTATGAGGCGCGCAGCCGCTCCTTTTGCGCGGCAGTGCTGAGGGACGCATTGACCTCAAAAAAATGATAAATATCCTCGACGAGGATGCGCTCGATGCGATGGCGATATCCCACTCGTCCACCACAATCTCGGCAACCTCGAACGCGGTGCACATGGCCATGCGCACGATGACAGCACACAGAATATAAATCGCGCTGCACGGACGCGCCAAAATCGACCCGTCCGAGCCCGAGCCCGACGCGACCTGGCTGGCTGGCTGACGACGCTGCGTAACTGCATTAGCACTTTCTCTTGACCGAGTTGCTATCGCTTGCACTGTGCTGAAAAAATCAGCCCAAGAATCAAATAACACGACAAGAGGGAGGGAAGGGGGATGTGCGAGCTTCGAGTCGCCGCAGGGCTCACGCCGCCTGCCACATGAGCCGCGCAGAGTCGCCCTCCGCGCGCGAGGCGACGACCGAGGCGCTTTGGCTGCGCAGCACTGCACAGAACCGCACTGATCTCCGGAGAGAAGACGATGGATATTGTCGATGAGAGTAGGATGCCCTCGATGGCGGCACACCACTTATCGCGACGTCGCCGACGATCTCGGCGATCTCGAATGCCATGGACTCGTCGGACTCCTCGTTCACCCGCGTTTGACACCACTCCCGCACGATGCCGAATCGAGGAAAGAAAGCAAGATAAGGCTATACGCCTAGGCCGCAGCCAGCGCTCGCCCAGTGCCAAAGACGCTCATTCCACCGCCAATGTAGGAGAAAAAAGGAGGGAACGAAAGCCAAAAGCAGAATGAAAACGCACCTGTGTCAACGCTGCCGCCGCCGCCCAACGTCAGCGCACAATACCCCGCTATTCGCCTTCCATGCTGCTTCACTCTATGCGTGGCATTGCTATTGAGATTGCCGAGGTCGAAGGCGGAGGGATCGAGACCGCATTGAGCGCATCTGCCGTCCACCCACGGCTCGTGGTCTGTCCAGTGGAGCGTGGTCGGAAGCGAGATCGTCATCGTGATGCTCCGCTGAGGTGGGGTCGCAGTCGTAGAATTGGGATTGAGAGAAGTGGCAGTGAGCAAAGACGAGTCGGCGGGGTTATTGGGCGAGGACGCCGGATACGAGGTGCGTGCACGATTCGCGTCCTCATCGACAAAGGCCGCCGCTGTCGTGGCTGGGACTGTGATTGGTGCTGGTAGTGCTGACGTGGTGCCTTGAACGTGGACGGCGTCACATTCCGCCATCGTCGCGGTGTGTTTGCAGGTCGGGAAGTCAGAAAGAGTCGGAAAGGGCCTGGCCCGTCTGGGCCGGAGCGCACAGCTTGCTCGTCACCACTCCCACTCGTTTCGCAGGTGAAAGCGCGGCGGTCGGAGTACAAACGGGCGGGTCAAAGCGCGGCGGTCGGAGCACAAACGGGTATTGCCATCCGTGCGTTGATTTGCAGGATCCCCGAAGCGCGCCTGACGCCCATTCGGATTCGGATTCACAGGCGAAAGCGGGTGGTCCGAGTCGAGAGCAAGCCGGGCTGAGAGTCAATGGAAGAGACGCGGTCACCGTCACAACGTGTAGATTAGACAGCTAGCGATCTGATCTACACAGCCACAACTCTTCTCCTGCCCGCTCGTCGTCGACGCCCTCTCGGCATCCTCCTCGACCCTCTGCTCTTATCGTCCCCACCCACCCATTCCCTCTTCTTTTTTTTTGTCGCTCACGCTTGGGTCGCGCTGGATCTCGTCTTGCGTACAGGATCGGCCGTTCCCGCGATCCGTCTTTCTCCGACGTCCTCTCTCCCGCGTACTGCCGCTCGAGAGCCAGTCGGCCGGGACGGCCTCATTCTTCGACACATATACGCTCTTTTTTGCGCATACATCTCGTCACCGAGCGCGAGGCCATCGCATTCGAGATGGGCAAGTTCGTCGGCGACGTCGCAGACAACCATCGAGAGCATCGTAGACAAGCGGCCGCCGCCATCGAGCGCATCCTCGTCAAGGGCATCATTTTCCAGGTCTTCTCCGGGGGTCAGCACGTCTCAGCAGCGCCGCGCAGCACAGACGGCTCCGTCATCGCTGTGCGCACTCGGTGTGGCTCATGCGGCAAGTGGTGGGAATATTAGCCCTGCGTCGATGCGGATCCAGTAGCTCGAAGTCGTACGTCCCTTTCATTTGCTCTTCTTCTCTTGCGAGGTTCTTGGGCTGATCTGCAAATACTCTATTGCAAGCGGTCAGGCGGGTCGGGTCGACGTTCGGCGCCTCGTTGCAGGGCGACGGCGACACGCCCTGGGCTCCTGCATAGTGTGGCATTAGTGAGCGTGTGGTTGTGATTCGGCTTTTCCTACTCCTCCGCCGCTTTGTTTACCTGCCGTGTGCATGCACGACGTCCCTCTTCCTCTCTACCTCCAGCAATCCTCTCACGGCCTACTCCCCAACGGAAGCTTCATCGTACCTCTGATATCCGGTGAGATAGATGGATATTATGGAAGCCCGATGAAATCCGACATCGAGCGACGTACACCGATGTACGCCGACGTCCGTTCAGGGTCCGGGCATAAACCTCCACAACAGGTCGCGGTGGGTTCCTCAAAAAAGAGCAACAATTGTTGGTAAACATTTGGCCGCAGGTACAAGAAAGGTACAAGTGAAGACCTAATAGGCAGGATGACAGGGACTTGTAGATTCCGCCCAAATGTAAAAGTTCTGATCTCGGTCCAGTCCCGAATGGCCTGCATAAAAGCCACGTCGAATTATAGCCGCTGTGTCTCCTGGCCTTGATGAATTGACGTTGTGAGTGAAAACAGTGAAGAGCGACGACGCGAGCAAGACGCGACTAGGCGATTGACACAAATTGATCCCACTCGGCAGGCGGACTTTTCTTTCTTCTGTGTTTCGTGTCAGTGATGATTTCATTTTGCGGATGCACAGACAAAGCGCTGCTCGTGCAAGTCCAGGCGCAGGTACATGTTCAGACTCTACTGTCGGTACCCGTGCCCGTCCTCTCCGCCAACACGAACCTATTCCTTCTTTGACTCGTCTGGCCCAATCCAGCGTTGTTTTTTTTTTTTCGAGTTTTTCTTGTGCTGCACGGCCTCCAGGTACGTAGCTTGTGATTCTCACTGAATTCAAAGTCTCCGATTTGCGCTCAAGATTCTCAGTCTTCGGGCATGGTCGTTTCTGTTTGTTGAAAGAAACATGTGTGTATCTTCTCCTCTAAGCCCGAATCTCCCGACGTACAGTTTACCTTGTCATCTGAGACCTCAAATCCAAGTGTCTTCGCCAACGGGTCAGGGAAATCTCAGGGCTAGCATAAATTGGTTACGTTGGAACGTTAACAAGAGCAGGCGCGATTTTTGATCTTCACGTTCACAATTGAATCCATGACACGCTTGCGCACCGAATAAATCTGACTGCCAAGTAATAACGAAGTTTCGGCGGATCTATGCCTGCAAACTTCAAGAGCATTGTTAGATCTGAAACAGGGCGGCGCAAGCTTCCACGTCAGAAGCTCCTCTGAAGAGAACAGAAGACACGCTTTCGTGTATTTAAGAGAGAAATTGTCACGACTACGCATTACAAGCGGTTCTCCGTCCTCATCATGGTCAACCTCACTGCCATCGCCCTCGTCGGAACTCTTTTCTGGGTGACCGATTTCCAGGGTCACGTCCTTGATGACTCCAACTTCCTCAGCACCAACGGCAACCCCGTTATCGGACAATATAGAGCTAGTCTAACCTTTGTCAATCAACAGGTGAGCGATGTATATATATTCGACTATACAATAATTAAATTTTATTCAGTGGTCTCTCGTGGCGACAAGCAACCCCACCCAGTTCAACATCCAGAACGGAGAGACCAATACGTTTCTATCGTATTCCGGCGCGCCGTCGGGGAGCATGAAATTTGCACAGGCAGCCATCGAATCAACCCCGCGCAGCTTCAACGTCGTCCAGTCTTCTGGTGCGATTGGCCAGTTCAAGTTCGTACTTTGGATTTTCCAGAGTCAAAATATGCTAACGAAGTGTCACGATGTATTTTCAGTATTTTGGATGTCAGTACCGGATTGGCGCTTACGGCTTGGCCCGTGTCCACTCGCCGAGGCAGCACGATCACGCCTGTACTTTAACCATCTTGACAGGCTTGTTCTTCAGAAACTGACATCTTGATCATAGGTGACTTATGAACCGTGGGTGAACGGAGCCGTTGATCAAATGTGGACCTCTGCTACTTAGCGTATGAGGGATGGGCCTCTAGGTCAGGTCAAAATGACATGCATGTAACGATGTACGCCCCTGAGGCTATTGTTGTTCAACCAACAGCTATTTACCTCCGTCCAACCGGTACTCTTTTGAAGCTGCCTTAGAATCCGCGTTCCATAAGTACTTGGAGATTCGAGAATATATCTCATTTTTTGGTTTATTTTCACTCGTTTTTTCCCAATATTTTGCTACAGCTACTCGTATAATACTTGCCCCTTTGCCTTCACCTCCGTGGCAAGAACCGAAGCGATGAGTTGTGGGTATCCTCCGTAAATCCAGTGTTGATTACCGCTCGTGTTCTTGGGCGAAGCTATGCAGCTAGATACAACTCGGGAGTTCGCGGAGTCGTCGCATTCTCATATTCAAACTTGTGCTGCTTTACGACCTTCAAATAATTCAACCTGAATCTGGTGACGGTTGCCACTGTTGTGAATTGCTGTGTGTCCCTTTGATCCTCTCGGGCTCTGGATGAATCACAACGAACTTGCCAAAGTTGTCTGTCACCTATTTTAGACCTGTCGTCATGTACACTGGAAAAAGCTGTGAACTCCGCGTTTATTCCGTCTTGCTTTCCCCCGTCACCGTCGACGGACCTCCAACCCAATTCCGAGACAGAATCCACTGTTTTGTCGACGATGAACAATGCGGACTCTGCTGCGTACGTATCTCTTCCGTCCAGGACCGAAGTCGTTCTTACCGCGCCTAATTCAGATACGCTGGTGCCTTTTTCCCTCAGGCCACGGGATTCAATATATGGGGCGGCGTGTTCACCAGCAATGTCACCAACAATGTATACAATCCTTCACCGGAACAACCATCCGGTATATTTCGTTTCTCTGTATCAACTCAGTGCTCACCGGCGACAACCAGCATTTCGGACCGTTCTGCTAGGAGACATAAACCTGATTAAAGAACTTAAGGAAATGCGCACCAGTCCTCAATCTAGTCTCGTGGGTCGAGGAACGCGCGTTCGACGGGTGTACACGGCTAAGCTTGAGGGCCGTGAATCTGGCCACATGACTGTTGCTCTGTATGAGGGAGGCGGCGCGGAAGAAGTGAGTCCACAAAACCCTCCTTGGAGTTTTTCTTGTTCAATGGTCATCACAGGCATGGAAACAGCATCTCACCAAATATGAAGCAGTTCGGTGGCTGGCAACAATTCTCTCCCGTATTGCTGGTGTTCTTATAAATAACAAGGTGGTCGGCGGCCTGCGGCCGCCTCCCTACAACCAATAGCTTACAGTCCAAAACTGCTGACCCGGTGCTGCCGAGCAAGTGCCGAGAAGTGCCGACCAGGTTATCGGCGATGGCATCTCGGCATCAAGATCAAATTGTCGCGATCACGAATCGTGGTTTGAGCGGCTTTTCGGCTTAAATTTCAAATTCGAGCGCAGAGCGATCGTGAAGATCACGATTGACAGAAATTCAATTCTTGATCGACCTTGCAGATACTTTGCTGCTCGAATGTGCTACTGTGTATGAATTGGGTTATCAAGGAGGTCGCCATCGAGAATGCAATGTACATTGTGCTATCAAGGTAAACTCAGCGGCAGCAGAAGTAGTTTAGGATAGAAGGCGATCGATTTCAAATGAGCATCAAAAGATTAAACAGACAACCGGAAATAATGCGTGCACTCTCCGAATAAGGAAGGTAAAAGACGCAAAGATTTTATAAAGAGTTTGATATGGCAGGCATCCCAATATCATGCAGCTTTACGGATTGGTGAGCACCAGGAAGCTCCACGGGATGGTTTTCCATGATGGTGCGAATCCTAGAGTTCCTGGTGTTGATTTGGTCTGATACTGTGAATAGAATTAATTCCCTATCGCCAATATCTCCGCCGTTTTCAACACTCGCCGATCTTGAGCGCATACATCATTGGTTATTGTGTAAGTCCCATTTGTTGTGGTCGCACACCTTGATACTTATTCCCCCCAACTATGAAGAGTACGGAATTCCAGGTAAAAGCTCGTGTCGCCGAAGGTTCCCTGGCCGTATCTGGCCTTGATCTGACCCTACTGCTGGCAGGAGGCGACCAACTATCTTTCCGAGGTATTCCGGAAACCCTTGATAGTGATGCCTTTTCTCGGATACATGTCTTTCCTGCTCTGATTGGTCATAGGACGATATCAACTGCGCAGCATGGATACGATCCGCAACAGGAGAGCTCTGTCTCGATCTCGCTCAGTGTGAGCCGGAACTGAGCTCCCGATTTGTTCGGTGGTGGGAGGTGGACGTACTTCGCTTGGAGAACGTATCGTTGGATGCTCCCGACTCGGAGGACATAGTCATTTCGAGTCTGAGCGAAGACCAAGTTCACGAGCTCTGTTCTCAGTATTTGATACCTCGGTTTCAGTATTTTCAAGTTTCTACTGAAAATCGCATTGGACCGGGCGTTTTCCGGCTGGATTCTCAATACGGGACTTGCGTGAGGATAACGGAGGCTCTTCAAATTCTTCCCGAGGCAGAACCTCGTTGGGACCATTACGGAAGAGTGCAAGGTGAACTGTTGCGTAATTCGTGGAGACGGTGAGTAGTACTTTCATAGACTCTTTTCCGTTTTCTGATCTTGTTTCCAAGGTATGACTCCGGCCGAACATGTGCTCTTGAACTTGTATTATACCTCTCGTTCAGGCCATATGAAATCCAGAAGGTTTGGCTGGCCCAGGCAAACCTTATTTTCACCAAACTTCAGGAACTGGAACACGTCGAGGATTTCGGTGCGAGATGACATATCCTTGATTTTCGTTCTTCACCAATCGGTCAAACCAGTCTCTGTCGATGGAGTTAAGTTCACACTTCGAATACCTGACAAGCGCCATATCCCCAAGGGCTATCTCTTCGTTTGTCCTCCCCAGGATTTCTGCACCAGCATCGAACGACATGCGCAGTTATATCAATGGCCAGCCTGTCCAGCATATTGGTCCCTTCACCCATCTGGTGCTCATCGCCTCAGCACGGAAAATGCCAGAGCGCTCGGATTTCCCACAATTCACATTGAGACTGCTGTGGATGGGTACTCTTGGGATCGCAGCGTCTATGAAGGGCTGCGCCGATTTCATGAAGGAAAGGGGTTCAATCCAGATAGTCGGGAGGTTGCGAGGCAGCTAGGATACCCGTTGTATGAGGTGTCGAGTGATTGCGTGCCGTTCCCCGCTCGTAAAGGTGAGTTGTAGTTGGACGGCTTGTTTTGTACTATTCATTGATACATATTTTGGATAGTCGAGCCCTACTCGTGGTGCGAGTTTCAAGATTCCGAACTTTGTCGAGAATTGGGCCATTACTTGTAATACTCGGTTTTGTCATAGAATTATTTACAGCCATTGGCGTCGCCTCTCCCCTTCGCGCTCTTTCAGCCCCTGCTGTGAACACTACGACTGAGTGGAACAAGAATGACTTTTTGCACATAAGAAGACCAAAAACGGCTGTACTTAGATATCTCGATTTCAATCTCATTTTGATTCCAACCCGAATCAGAAAAGTGGACATTGGACAAAGAATACAAAGAAAAGCGACGAAATAGTCTGAGAGAAAAAGCAACGTTGAGACTCGAACCCACACGGACCTACATCCATTGCGTGCGTTTGTCTCCTGATTGATTAAAGGTAGGAATTTGACTTGGAGGCTCTCTCGTAATTTGACGCCGCCAGACAAGAATCCACGAAGGCGAGACCATTGCAAGGTCTGAACAAGAATGCGGGAGCACGAGTATGATCCTGCTTGGGCGACGGCGGAAGGCAAGAAAGCAAGACGGAAGATACGAAGAAGGATGGAGTGGAGACGAAGACTGAGATGAGAGACGAGATCAAAGATGAAGATAACGCAGCACAAAAACAAGACAAGACGCGTGCGAAGACGAAGACGAAGCGACATACATAGATACATACAGGTGGTCTCCGCACCCACACTCGCCTCCGTCACAATCGCACTCTTCAGCCCCCACGCCCCCTCCTCTCCTCCAAATCCAAATCCAGATTGGCCAAACGTCCCATTCCCACTCAAATCATATATCGCGTCCAGCCCGTAACCGTATTCCCCGCGCTGTCGCTGCTGCTGGTGCTCGAGCTGCTAATCAACGCGAGCCAGGCCGCGTCAAGGCGCGAAATCGACGGGTGCGGCGAATGATTCTGATAGCGATTGACCTGAAATGCACGCTTCACCGCAAAAGCACTGATGCAGCTGCCGTACCCCCAGCGCGTCGAGCTGCTCCACCCGGGCGACCCCATGGCGACGCCCTTCGACGCGGCCGCGGTCTGCAGCGTCAGCGCGAAACGGAAGAACCCCGGCGCATACGTCTTGCTCGGGTGCAGCAGCTCCGCCGCGTACGAGTCGCGCCGCTTCCCAAACATCTCTGCCGCAACGTACAGCGTACAGCGCACTCGCCCCGTGCCCGTGTCCGTGCTGCGGCTGCCCAAACTGTTGCTGCTGGCGGCTGGTGGTGCTGGCCCTGCTGATGCTGCTTGGAATCGCGCGAAAACGGCGAGAACGAGCTGGTGGTGGTGCCAGTAGCGGTCACAGACGACGCCGACGGCGCGGGCACCTCATACACCCTGCCCCCCACAACAGATACCCAAACGCACACCACATCTTCAGCGCCTCGTCCGTAAAATGCGGCGCGTGAGCCCCCGTTCGCGCTGCTGTTGACGCTATCCAGATCGCGGACGACGTTCCCGTTGCTCAGCAAGGACGAGTGGAAGCCACCTCTGGGCTGGTGTTGCCAATCCCAAACCCTTTGCCGTTCGCACCGTCGTAGCTCCCATCGGTACCCGCAGGCGCGCTGTACAAATTCGCACTTCGATGCCGGCGCGTACAGGTTCGCACTTCCCGGTGGAGTGGCCGCAATGCAAAGCCCTGCATCTGGAACTGCCGCAGCGGCGCCGTGCGTCATCCCCTCCAGCACGCCAACGTACTCCCGCCGACGCCGATCGCACTCGGATTCGGATTGGGGTTGATGAAGTGTGCGGGACAACGGGCGCCGGTACCGAGTGGAGCCTGCAATTGCGCCTGAGCCTGGACTTGCGCGAGCGCCGCCACCTGCGCTGCTTGATCTGTACACCCAATTGGCATCTAATCTCTTCTGAGAAGGAAAAAAGGAAGCGGCACTCACCCTACTCCGACCCCCTCTAACGGAAAACCTCAATTCAATCACCCTCTCTGCATCCGCCTTCCCTTCCTCACGAACTGCGCAAACCCTTTCCCACACACCCTCCCAAACGGTACAACGAACGTCCTCGCTGACAAGCGGACCGACGAAGACGAAGGGGTGGCGGCAGTGTTGTACGGCATGCTGGGGAGCTGAGGGTCCCGAGGATCGCGCGCCTGCGCGGTGTGTCGTCACTGGTAATCGTCGGCTTGCTGCGTCGGCGGGGCGAGGCAGACGGTGGCGCGGTGCTGTATGACCGGGGAAGTACTCGCGCTTGTGCTGAGGGAGAGAGGTGTACTCCTGGCTACTGCGGTCGCCGCGGGCGTCGTGCCCGTAGCCGCAATGGGCGCGGCTGTTGGTGCTCGGAGACGGAAGCCGAGATATCCGCCAGGCACGGGGTATGTGCTGGGGCGCGGACGTCGACGCTGGCGATTGGAGGTCGGGCAGTGGAGGCTGGGTTTGGCGGTGGCAGGCGAGGTGCGCACTGCCGTCGTCCTCGTCAGCACCGTGTACTCAATCTAAGAGAACGAAATAAACGCACCCGGCCGCGAAAGGCAGTACAGTCATGCATCTCCTGGGCCAAACCCCTACAAAATGCTATGCGTTCGCATTCGCTCGTTTGCGCTTGCATTTGCGTTCGCGCCGTTCACGACACCCGCCTCCACGCCCAAACCGCTGCCGCCAGAGAAATCACCGCAAGTTACGCGAATGAGCGAGTTGATGCCGCCAACGCCGACCCCACGAAATCCAGGAAACGCCCTCCCATTCGGATTCGGATTCGCAAAGGTCACAGGAAAAGCAGAAGACATGTGGCGGTGCCCCATCATTGATCTCTTTGCGGGCCGGGTGGCCGGTTCACCCTCACACCGGGAAGTGTCAACTTTCAGGCCCACTGAATTGCAACTTGAAACCAAAAATTTCAGATTGTGTAAAAGTTGAGCTGAAATCAGTGCTGATTTTCAAACTTTCAGATTCAGTTTCAGGTGGGCTGAAATCAGAGCTGAAACTGGTAGAATCAGTTCACATTTCAGCTCACCCGAAACTGAATCTGATACTTTGAATTCCGGAATTGATTTCAGTTTGCATTTCAGCTGCCCTGAAACTTGGGGATTTTACTCATGCCTACCATTAGAGGAGAAATCTCCAGCCAAATGTTACACATGGAAAAGACTGCCAACTTTCAGGTCAACTGAAATGTAATCTGAAACTCAAAGTTTCCAATTGAAATTCAGTTCAACTGAAATCAAAACTGAATCTAATAATTTCAGCTCTGATTTCAGGCTGACTGAAACTCAAACTGAAACTAGTTGAATCAGATTGAATTTCAGCTGGATTTTTTTCTGATCTGATACCTTGCATTTCGGTTCACGTTTCGGATTACATTTCAGTTGGCCCGAAACTCGGCAAACTTCGTTGTGCCTTTTCTTCCGCCTGCATGGCAAGAACCGTGACAATGGCTGGATCTTCCACAACGCAACAACCGGCAATCGTCTCCTGGTCCCAGTAAAATTCCCGCAAAGACGTCCCAATTACCAGGCAACAGAGCTTTCTATCCGGATATTTTCTTTGCGACCTGACTACCGGCCTGTAACCTCCTGTAACCATCTTGACTCTTTGCTTGACCTCGCATGTCGTCTCGATTCTGGAAGACAGCAGCTACGGGCCGCCCTCAGTAAACATACTCTGTGGGTCTCTCGCCATGCCTGTCGTGATATCGAGGAGATATTGACAAAAAATCTCTGCCTGGCGGCGGCGGCGACCAACTATGCCATTGCCAGGAACCTCGCTAGTCATCGCAAGCCGTTCGCTCAATCCTCCAGAACATTTCACAGGGAGCATAACCAAATAATCAAGCCTAGAACATTGAAAAGATATGTAGAAAATATTTACAATACCTTGAGCAGGTTTGTGGCTCAAAGAACAAAGAGGGTATTCAAAAGACATCCTTTGGTTCAGAATGTCTTTTGAATACCTTCTCCATGTTTGAACAATGTTTGAAGCCAAAGACATGCAAAAGAGATTGTAAATATGTTCAACATATCCTTTGCATATTTGAGCATAGGTTATCGAGTTATGCCTCCAGTGTTTTGGCATCTTCTTTCATCACCTTGAACTCAATCGCTTGAATTCTTTGGTTTCGGATCTCAGCTTGTGCGGCTTTCATCAAATGCACAGTAAACCCAGGAACTCTTTTTCAATGAGCCTTGAGCGAGGACAGATTCTCAAAATAATGCGCTTTCGAAAGAGAATCTTGTTTTTGGGCACGAAGTCAAATATACGTGTACTGCATAATTCTGCTCTACGCATTGGAAACACAGGAAATCTCCTTGGATGAACCTTTAGCGCGTATTCGCACAAGCTGGAGCAAAATAGCGAATGATCGCCCACTGGGATCCGCGCTTTTTCTTGAAGCGTACTTTCGCGTGGATCCCCTTGAAAGACGAAGGATGTCAAAGAGTCCGTCAATCGTGGTTCCACTACCAACTGAGAGGTGAATCATGTTGAATGGCTACCGAAGATCAAGGTACATCTCACTGATGTCTGCGCAGATGTCGCTACTTCCTTCGTTGGTCTCCTTCAACTTCGACTTGAATCAAGCCTGTGTTTTTCGATTGAAAATCTGAAAAAATTCTTGTCAAGATCCAGTCCTGTATTGAGCTTTCTTTCTGTAATTCGGAGCTGGACTCCTTTGGCTACAGCTGAGCTTGTTATGTCTATTTTAACGTTCAACAGGTTTCCTGCGGTCAGTGAGAAAAACATTCCTCGACAATGGGAGTTCATTCCAATTACCTTCTTAACCGACTCGCAATTCATCGTGCAGAGCTCGCAGCAGACGCAACCTCTCGGAATTTTCCTTGCTGTGCAGACTCTGGCAATCATGAATTTATGCAAGCGTCAGGCAAGGGATCGTCCCGACCTTCAGCCTACAGTGCATCAATTCCACAGCTGGGCCGTCTTCTCCGCCTCTTTTTTGTTCTTCTCCTCAAACTTTTTGGCTCGCCGCGTTTTCCCCTACTGCGGCCGCGCTGGCCAATTACGAGCAGAGACATTCCTTCTTTGTCCTTTCATCCTCAAAAAAAAAAAAAAAAATTGCTTTGGCTCGCTTTGATTCAAGCTCCTTCGATTTAAATACTCCTAGTTCCCTCGGCCTGCGTCCCTTCCTCCCGTCTGGCACCGACTCGGAATCGAACAAATCGAGATCGCAAACGGACTCGAAGACACATGGCAGCCGTTCATCGTTCTGAATCTCCCTGGCTTTCCTTCTCTTCCTTGACAACAAAAATCATTTCGATTGTAGTAGGTTCTTCATGCCTTGGAACTCTTTCCCTCCCCGGCGTCTGGCATCGAATCGGACAAATCGGCCGAAGCACGCTGGCGGCCGCTCTGAGTCGTCGTCCCCAATCATCTTCCCTTCTCTTCCCTGAGAAAACATGTTTTTTCCGTGCAGCTTCCTTACGGCGTGCGTTCCTTCAACTTTCATATGCGGTATTATGCCTCAAGTGTTTCTGCCGCGGCCTTCATCGTCAACAAATGTCCACCCCCATTGATATTCTGAACCGCATTTCTCAGGCAGCTGTTTCGGCCCTGGCCATCTTTCTGAAGCAGCATGACACGCCTCCTTTACAGAATTCTCACAGTGAACTCGTACGTCGTTCTCTGTAATTCATGAATTCGATTTGATTTCAAATTTTAACCGCAGATGATTTTTGGATGTTGCGACAAATCTAACTCAACTCCCCTTCGGCTGGTTCCTCATTAAATATTCGACACTGAGCCAACTGAACGGAGGTCAGTTTGGTGAGAATAGCGGCCTTGTTTTAGACAATCATCAAGCTTGTGTAACACAAAGCTGTGAAATCGGCGCCTATTCCCTCTTGCTTTTCGCCGTCATCATCTATGGATCCCCAAGCCGATCCTGACGAAGAATTAATTGTTTTGTCAACCTCGGACTACACCAAGTCCGTCCCGTACGTCTTGTTGGTCTCTGCCGTTCTGTGGCTCATTTCACACCACTGGGGACGGAAGATATCCCGGCGCGCTTTTCCCCCAGGCTGGTAGAGCCAAACGCAATGCCAAACTCTTCGTCAAATCCACCGGATTTTTCCCTTCCTTTCTGGGAGCGAGAGTTACCGAATTCCAAGCCTGGGGAACAGCCACAAACCACATCCAGAAATATTCGGAAACGATAGGGAGACAAATCACTGACCACCGTTCGGTCACCAACTATACCTATATTATCAATGGTGCGAGAAATCTTCAAGATATACACAGGTTTATTAATCTGCCCAGGGGGGAGAGGAGGCTCTGGTGGAGAGGGCAGTGACCAGGGTGGAGATGGAGGTACTGGGCATGGTCCTACTGTCTATTTCGGCCCACCCGAGGCTCGGGAGCCTTCCGGTATGTCTCGGCTACTTGGTATTATCGTTTGCTCATGGGTAACAAACAGCATTTCGTACGATTCGACTGGGGGATCTAAACCTGGTCAAAGAATTCAAAGAAATGCGCTCCAGTCCTCGATGGAGTGTCGTAGGTCGCCAGACCCCAGGAACCAGCGTTCGACGGGTTTACACGGCTAAGCTCGAGGGTCGCCAGTCTGGCCACATGACTGTTGCTACGTATGAGGGAGACGGCGCGGAAGAAGTGAGTACTAGGCTCCTTAGAATTTCATTTTCAATAATCATTACAGGCATGGAAGCAGCATCTTGCAAAATATGAGGCAGTTCGGTGGCTGGCAACAATTCTCTTTAATATTGTTAGCATTCTTATAAATAATCTCACAGGCATCCCAATATCATGCAGCTTTATGGATTGGTGAGCACCCAGAGGCTCTACGCCATGGTCTTCCACGACGGTGCAGATCTCCGACTTTCTGGTGTTGATCTTGTCTGACGCTGTGCATAGAATTAATTCCCTACGATCAATTCTTTCACTGTTTTCAACATTCGCCCATCTTGAGCGCATACATCAAGGGTTATTGTGTACGTCCCATTTAATGTTGTCGTCCACTTTGGTATTCATCCAGCCGATTGGGAAGAATACAGAATTCAAGGTAAAAGCTCATGTCGCCGAATGTTCCGTAGCTGACCTACCATTGGCAGGAGGCGACCAGTTACATTTACAGTGTAATTGGGTTTCCGATGGTGATGCATTCTATCGGGTCCTACGTGTCTTTCCAGCCCTGACAAGCAGTCATAGGAAACGTCAGCATGGATACGGCCATCAACAGGTGAGCTCTGTCTCGACCTCGTCCAGGAAGGGGCTGCAGCGAGCTTCGTAATTCCCTTGTGGGATATCCCCATGCATCGCTTGGAAAACATATCATTGGATGCTCCCGATTCAGAGGACACAATCACTGCACGCTTGAGCGAAGACCAATACTACAACCTCTGCTTGAGGTATCCGTTTCCTCGGTGGGAGTGGTTTCAGGTTTCTACTAAACATCCCGTTGGACCGGGAATTTTCCGGACGGATTCCCAATATGGGACCTATGCGAGGATCACGGAGCCGCTTATCCTTCCCGAGGCAGAATTTCCCTGGGAGTGGAACCCGGACAAAGCCAGTGAACTGCTTCCAAGTTCGTGGATTCGGCAAGTACTTTTACCCGACTGCTTTCCGTTTCTCTGATATCATTTTCAAGGTATAACTCTCGCGAAATTTCTACTCCAGGACTTAACTTAAACCTCTCCTTCTGGCCATTCGAACTCACGAAGGCCTGGCTGGCACAAGCAAACGGTATGTTCGCCAAGCTCGAGGAAGAGGCACATGCTGAGGATTATGGTGCGAGTTTAACGGGCTCGGTGCTTGATGTTGGTTGTTTACCGATCTATAAAAACAGTCTGCGTCTATCAAGTCAAATTCATCCTTCAAATAGCTGATGAGTGCCATATCCCCGAAGGCTATTTATTTGTTTGTCCTCCTGAGGATTTTCGTACCAACATTGAACCGCAAGGGCATTTATATCAATGGCCAGCATGTCCAGCGTATTGGTCCCTCGACCCATCTGGTGCTGATCTGCTCAGCACGGAGGACGCCAGCATGCTAGGATTTCCTGCAATTCACATCGAAACCGTCGTGATTGGGATGTCCTGGGATCGCAGCGTTTACGAAGGGCTGCGGCGATTTCACGAAGGAAAGGGGTTTGATCCTGATAGTCGGGAGGTTGCAAGCCAGCTCGGATACCCGCTGTATGAGGTGTCGAGTGACTGCACGCCGTTTCCGGCTCGTGAAGGTGAGGTTTGGTTAGACAGCTTGTTTTATGTTATATTCTTACTGATATATATTGTATATAGTCGAGGATCTGTGGTGCAGGTTACATGATCCTGGATTTTGCCAAGAATTGGGTCATTTCTTGAAATAATCGATTTCATTCATTATCCAAGGCCATTGGCACTGGCTTTCCCTTCATGCTCTTTCAGCATCTGCGGTGAATACCATGACTGAATGGAATGAATGTACGACAAATAATGAATTCTGCGTCGGAATCGGCTTGTGTATTCATTGAGAGTGACGAGGGAAAGCAAGAGGGAAATAGGCGCTGAGCCCACAGCTTTTTCCTAACGCACCTGACAGCAAGACGGCGGGTCTAAAATAAGTGTGTATGAATCGATAATGAGGCGACTTGGAATTGTTTTCGATTTTAGCCAGGGTCCAGGGAACACAGTAATTCACAACGCGCGGCCGTTAGCATATTCCAAGAGTGTTTGGAGGTCGTAGTGGGAAAGCGGCGCAAGCCTGAGAATCCGACGAAATGAACTCGCGATTTTATTCCAACTGCATACAGCCCAATAACACGCGCGCTGTACCAAAGGACCGAACCAGGGAGAGAAGGTTCGAGTGAGACCACTGGATTATTGATCCAATTCTGGCAGGACACTCGATAATATCCCAGACTTCAACCGAGTAAACACCGGCTTGATTGGAGTCGAAGTGGAAAGAAACCGGCAAAGCCGAAGCAACGGCGTGTTCATATACATCGGCAAATGTGCCTTAGCCTTCTAGCAGCGGACGAGCATTAATCACTAGGCTTGCTTTTGCTTCTACGTTCGGCAAAGCTTCATCGAAAACGAGTTCCTGGATCTCCTGTCGTGAAATATGCAAAAACATGAGATCAGAAGCAAAAGAATTTGAGGGAATGACAGGGCATACATATTTTCAGGACGGTGTAGGCAGAATAAAGCAGGTCAATATTGTTGTGAATAGCGAGGTGCTGTTCGAAGATTGGGTACCAACTGAAAGCTTTCGACGGCGACGAAGTATGCTGGTGGAACAACTCCCGGATTTGGACCCGGAAATGGTCCTGTAACGGCAGTCTTCGAGAATCGAGGCGGCGGGCGACGTCAAAAAAATACGGTTACAGGCCCAAAGGAATGCGGGACGGCATATTTCGGATTTCGGGTGCAATCCGACCTATAATCCGGGCGACGTCAAAAAAAAAACACGGTTACAGGCCCAAAGGAATACGGGACAGCGTATTTCGGGCGCAATCCAACCCATAAATCGTGGTAGCCTTGAGGGGAGCAGCGAATTATTGCGATAAAGAGCTCCGTGTGATTATCGGAACATCTTTGAAGGATTGTTACTAGGACTGGATCCAATTGACGCGCAGCAGCTACTGTTTTATTACGAAAGATTCAGTCAGTCATTGCTACAGTTCTTGCCACGAAGCGAAGTTACGAAGATGAAGGTAAAGAAGCAAGAGCACGCGTGGCTATGCTGCCAAAAACGGAAAAATAAAAAGTGCATTCTTGAGTCCAAGTGTCGTTGGTCGGTGAGTAAGGTAGCTACACTACATACAACCACAACCTAGATGGTACTCTGGGTCTTCGACGAAGCTGGGCAATCGACAGATAGCAAATAGCGTAAGTAGCTCGTACGAAGTAGAAGGGTTGTACTGGAAGGTACTTGGAGGAGGCGTAGAGGTTGCGTAGATGAAAGGGACGATGAGGGGAAGGTGAGAATGGCTATTCATACGACGTGTGTGCAAGCACAGGACACGAGAACGAAGCGGCGGAGAAGTAGTAGTCGGAGGTGGGAAGGACTGGTGAATCACAATCACATACTCGCCATACTATTCACCGGCCCGGCGCGCGTCACCGTGCCATCCCCGCCGTCGCCCGTCGGAGATCCACCCGCCCTCGCTCTCGTCCGATGTAAGCCAGCTAATCATGACGACCTCCCAGCTGCATCGGCACCATTGCCCGACTTCGTTTGCACTATTTGCAAGCGGTCAGCCCAAGAATCAAAAGAGACAGGAAGAGGATGGAAGGAAGGAACGGGAAAAAGACGCACGCTTAGAGTCGCTGGATCTGCGTCGCCGCGGGGCTCGCGCTGCCTGTCGCAGAAGGCGCGTAGCCGTTCCTTTTGCGCGGCAGTGCTGAGGCACGCTGATCTTGAGAAGATAATACTTTGTCATTGATGAGGACGCGCTCGATGGTTCGTCCGCGACGATCTCGGCAGCCTCCAGCGCGATGCACATGGCCGCGCGCACGATGACGGCGGACTGCATCACGCAGGATATACAGCTCCCTGCACGGAGGCACGGCGCCGAAGGTCCCTCGACCCGCCCGCCGCAGCCCGAGCCCGAGGCGCTGGCTGGCTGGCTGACGACGTCACGCAGCTGCATCGGCACGATCATCTTGCTGTTGTCCGAGCTTGCACTGTGCGAAACTCAGCCCAAGAACCAAATAACACCACGAGAGGGGGAGATGGGGAAGGGGGACGTGCGAGCTCGGAGTCGCTGCAGGGCTCACGCCGCCTGCGACATAAGCCGCGCAGACTCGCCCTCCGCGCGCGAGGTCATGACTGAGCCGCTTTTGCTGCTTAGCACTGCTTAGAACCGCATTCACCTCCGGGAAGATGTCGTTGATGGGAATGAGGATGCCCTCGATGGCGGCACCCCACTCATCCGCGACATCGCTGACGATCTCGGCGATCGCGAACGCGATAGACTCGTCCAAGTACTCGTTCCCCCGCGCTTGAGACACTCCCGCACGGTACCAAATCGAAGGAAAAAGCAGAATAAGGTGAGGCTATACGAGCGCTTGGCCGCACTCCGCGCGCCCGTGCCAAAAACGCCCATTCCACCGCCAACGTAGGAGAAAAAAGGGAGAAGACGAAGGAAGGAAAGCCAAGAGCAGAATGAAAACGCACCTGCGTCAACGCCGCCGCCACGTACCCAACGTGAGCCCCAGTACCCGCGTCAGCACCCAATCCCCGCGCTATTCGCTCTCGCTGCTCTTCTCTCCATACGCGACATTGCTACTGAGATTATCGTTGCTGTTGCAGGATTATGCGAAGTCGAAGGCGGAGGGACCAAGGCCGCATGCGCTGTATATACTCGGCGTCCACGGCTCGTGGTCCGTCCAGAGGAGCGCGGTCGGAGGGGAGATCATCATCGTGATGTTGCTGTTGCTCGCGGGGTTCTGAGTCTGATTGTCGCTGGGGTGGGTTCGCAGTCGTAGGGTGGAATTAGGAGAAGTGGCGGTGAGGGAAGCGGCGAAAAGGTCAAAGACAAGTTGGCGGGGTCATTGAGCGAGGACGCTGGATACGAGGTGCATGCATGATTCGCGTCCTCGTCTACAAGGGCTTGCGCTGGGATTGGTGCTGGTGCTGACGCGGTGGCTTGAACTGGTCGTATTCGGCCGTCGTCGCGGTGCGTTTGCAGGTCGGTAGGCCGCGAAAAGTCGGAAAGAGTCGGAACGGCTCGCCCGGGCCGGAGCTGCACAGCTTGCTGCGTCATCGACTGATCGCAGCTTCATTCTATCGCAAACACGTTCCTGCTCGTCTTCCGGTGAGGGAGACCAGGAGTTCTGTGCAATGTTTCCTCCGCATTCCTGGCGCGGTCGTGGCGGTAACTTGAAGATGGATTCACGCGTCGCTTCCGGCCTAGTGCTTTGTGCCTCTTTCAGCCTTGCTTTGTGCTTTGAACAACTACAGATTGCTTTGTACCTTCAACCCGCTTGTTTTGTTCCGCCAAATGCAATAATTATCTGCTGTCTGCTGGAGGTGTGCCTCTAGAATCATTGCTGTGCCTGCCTCCCGCCTGCTTTCGGATGGATCACTTCACCAAGATGGATCTCGCCTGGAGGGATGCGGCGCCGGCACCAGCTTGATCTCGGACTCTCGTTGCTGTTGCTGTACTATGAACGCATGGGTGACGTTGAATATGCTCTTCAGCATCCGCTAGATAAGCGATCCTGCGACGAGTCTATTCTTTTGCCTCCCATTTTGGTGTCAAAACTCGATGCACCGCAGCAGCAGCTGCGTCTTTCCTTGAGCTGGATGGATGCAGGACGCAGTGCCAATTCACCACACGCGACGTTACGTCGAATAGCCTCGGAGTCGAGTCCATTCCACTCTGCGCTGCCGCTCATAGCGCTCTCGAAGCTACCATGATCATATTCATTGCCATTCAGCGCTAGCTTTTGCCCGGAGCTCTGCCTAAGCTTTTTTCGAGAGTATTTCCTGTAATAGTGGTCTCATCGATTCTCTGTGATTCGACGCTGTGGCTGATCCGCTGCTGCCTATCCCAGCGTCCAGCTTATTTTCGCGTCTCTTACCCACATGCAGCCCTCTACAGCCAGCTGCACGAGCGGGAAGGAAATTTACTGCGTCTTTCCGTCAAGGCATGTTCTGGGTAAACGCCTTATTTTTCGCAGGCGCGCGCCCGGCCATGGATGGATGGGTGAATGGATAGATATCAGGAAGGAGTGCCCGCTGTGGGATTCGTCTGTGCCGCGTCGTCTCAACTCGTCTTTAATCATCAGCATGTGACGCAGGGTGGGCACCGCACCGCCTTCTACTCGCAAGAGACGGATCTCGAGTCTTGGCTGGGAATATTGGTCTCCGCTCCGTCTACTTCTCCCACGTTATCTTCATCTCCTTCATCTTCGTCCTCCGTCTTGATCTCCCTTCTCGGCGCTGTTGTTCTTGTCTCCGTCTCGACCCTCTTCGTCTCATCTTACATCCTCGTCTGATCTTCCTCTCTTCCTTCCTGTATCTCTTGCTCGCCGCGTCTTCCCTCGCGTGGCCGCGCTGAAGCGTCGGTGTCAAATTACGAGAACAATCCTTCATCCGTGCCTTTGAAATTCCCACCACAGCCGACCCAGAGACAAGCCATTTGCACACAAGGGACGTATGTCCGTGTGTGTCTGAGTTGCTTTGTCCTCATCCTCAGGGGGGAAAAAATTGGCCTCGCTTCAATTCCAGCTCCTTCGATTTAAAAAGTCTTAGTTCCCTCGGCCTGCGTCGTTTGGCACCGACTCGGAATCGAAGAGGTCGAGACGATCTGATGCAATGAACTCGAAGACAAACTAGCAGCCTTTCGTCGTTCTGAATCTCCTTTGCTTTCCTTTTCTTCTTTGACGATCGCGATCTTTTCGATTGTCATAGCCTCTTCACGCCTTCGAACTCTTTCCTTCCCATTTGGCACCGAATCGACCGAAGCACACTGGCAGCCGTCCTGAGTCATTGTCCTCAATCACCGTTCTTTTTCTCCCCTGAAAGAACAGAAATCTTTTTCCCTGTAGCTTCCATGTGGCATGCGTCCTCTCAACTTGGGTTTAATAGCGTTATGCCCCCTCAAGTATTTGTCGCGGCCTTCATTGATCAACGTCCACCCCCATTAATATTCCGAACCGCGTTTTCAACCTTCAGATAATTCGACTTCAAACTCTTTATAAAATCTTTGCATCTTTTACCTTCCTTTTTCGGAGGGTACAAGCATTATTTCCGGTTGTCTGTTTCATCTTTTCATGCTCATTTGAAATTGGTCAAAAATCGATTGCCCTCCATCCCAAACCACTTCTGCTGCCCTTCGCTGAGTTTACCTTGATGGCACAATGTACATTGCGCTCTCGATGGCAACCTCCCCTGATAAACCAATTCACACACAGTAGCAAATTCGAGTGGCAAAGTATCTGCAAGGTCGATCAAGAGTTGGATATTTGTCAATCGCGATCTTCACGATCGCTCTGCGCTCGGATTTGAAATCTAAGCCGAAAAGCCGCTCAAACCACGATTTGTGATCGCGACAAGTTGATCCCGATACATACCGAGATGCCATCGCTAATAACATGGTCGGCACGTAATGTTGCCGTGACTCCAAAAGTCGAGTCACGACTCGGCAAGTCGACTTAATTTTGAGTTCGACTCGACTCAGCTCGACTTGGCTGAGCCGAAGTGACTCCGAGTCGACTCAGGTCAGCCAAGTCGGGGTCATTTTCACAACTCTTTTGAATACCTACCACATTATGTAGGGAGGCTTTGGAAGCCTCTGGAGTGATCAAACTTGAAACTAGGGCTGCATGCCGTCCCGTCGACGGGCACGGCCGTCGTTTTGACGGGCCCTGGACGGGAACGGTCCGTCACGCGACGGCCGTCATTTTGCTTATCAGAACTACCGAGTATGTTCAAAAGTTGTGGCCTAAAATGTGTGTTAGGCTTACATTTGCGTGAAGCATGCCTTCCCAAACGCCGTCATATCGTATTTGACGGTTTATGGCATGTTTTTAGGACCCGTCTACCCGTTCTTGACGGGAACGGCCGTCAAAAGTACAGTCGAAGGGCCCGACAGGACGGGTGGGGATACCCGTCGAGCCGTCCCGTTGAACCATCGCGACGGGCACGGGTGTGCAGCCCTACTTAAAACTTCCTGTGCAGAAAGCATCAAAATGACCTTGAGTATATTCACACAGCATCCCTGATGGTGATTTTATGAGCTGTATCGGTTCAAAACATTTTGAGCAAGATCCTGAAATTTTTCCACATTTTTCCAGTTTTGATTCAGGCTCAGAGCTGTTGAACTCACATCCGTGTGACCAACGCGTGACATAGTCACATTGTGTCACAGTCATGACATTCCGATACAGAAAAATTGAAAAAATGTTCCAAAATTGTTCTAATCACATCTATAGACACAAACAAACACTTTCTAAAATTACCCCGACTCAAGTCACTCAAGTCGGTCCAAGTCGATGGAAGTCGTTGGGAGTCTACCTAACGACTCGACTTGACTCGGTCCAAGTCGGCGGTCCGAAGTCGACTTGGCGAGCTCAAGTCGCGAGTTGCGGCAACATTATCGGCACGTCTCGGCACTTGCTCGGCAGCATCGGGTCAGCAGTTTTGGACTGTAAACTATTAGTTCAGTTCGACTGTAGGAGGAAGGGGGGAGGCGGCCGCAGGCCGCCGACCACCTTGTAGGGACATAAAGCTGATCAAACAACTCAAAGAAATGCGTTTTGGTGTTGCTGATCGCCAGACTCTGGGAGCGAGTGTTCGACGGGTGTACACGGCTAAGATTGAGGCCGCAAATTGGCCACATGACTGTCGCTATGTATGAGGGAGACGGCGCAGCCTACATCCAATTGTCCCCGATGGTCGTCGTTACAAACAAAGCGAAGTTATGAGCTTCCATGTTTGTAGTGTCTGTCTACCAGAGACTAGATGGTCGTTAGCGGTGCCAAGGGCGGCAAAGTTCGGTTCAGAAAATGTTCGAACCTGAACCGGACTTGAACCGAACATGACGTTCAGGTTCAGGTTCAGTGCTGGCCCGAACCGAACGCCGCGTTCAGGTTCAGCGTTCGCGGCGCAAAGGTCGCGTTCGAACGCCAAAGCGGAAAATCCCGAGATTCAACCAATCTTCGCTGATTTTGTTGCGCAGTAATGCTTCAGATGACAATTCCCCATAGTTTCTGCTGTCTTCGCAGCTTAGACCGTCCTTTCCCACGATCAGAGATTCATATGAACAGTCCTTCAAATCTTGTCCGGGGTCATTTCGAAAGAGCTGGGTCAGTTCATTTTTCTAACTCAAAACACCACCTATTATTCTTGGAAATTTTCATGCTCAAGCCCAGGCTCGAGCCCAAGCCCAACCGACCTTACATCTACTCGAGTAGAGGCCTCGGGATATTCTCAAGCACAGGAGGTGTACAATCACTTGGTGAGAAACAAGTCGCATATATTCCAGAAATGGACTGCAATCTGCGCGAAACAGCTAGAGACGTAATGGAAGCATACCATCCATCACATTGGGTCAGAATCTGCCACGTTTTTTCGATCTTCTGTCCTGCCAGCTAGACCCGCAAAGCCAGCGAACCGTTCTGGCTCCTTCCTGAATCCTTGTCCGTTTATTCAAACTGTTCTACCAACCACGGCTAACGGGGCTTCCTCCAGCTTGGTGAAATGCACTATTCACTCCAGCGCGAATATATTTCCTCCCTCCCGGCTCCAGTGAAGGCAAGTGATCGATATGCCAGCATAGTTGAAAAGTTGGACCAACCATCCGCCAGAAAATGGCATATGCCGCAGAGCAGGGATCCCCGGAAAATCTTAAGCGATTGGTGATGATGTTCCCAGGCATTCCGGTCGCACAATCGCGACACTTACTCCCAGTCTTCTATGCAAACCTTGACCCTGCCGCAGTCCCAACGGCCGATGAATTGGACGACGAAATTGTCGAAACCGCGGACAATGGCAACTCGGTGCAGCGCGCCTACCTTGCGCTCGATGTGCTCGCCAAACTGTTACGCAAGGAGGCTGTTCCAGTCGACGCATACCAGACATTATGGGCGCGCGCCTGGCCGTGGATTTACTTGACTGAAACGTATGCTGAGCAGTTCCCACAGTCAATGCCGACGCGTGCTAGGTATGGCACCTATCTGGATCTGATAACAGCCATGCTCGATAATCCACACATGGCTGAAATCGTTAGCACGACATCTGGCGTCCGACACCTCGTCCGTGCTTGGGGGGAAATACTTCACTCTGATCCTCCGCTTTTCTGCTGGATATTGAACAATCTCACCTGCGCCATGCGTTCCTTTTTAATCCCGGAGATCAGAGCTGTCTCGCAGAGCTCATCGACGGCGCGGGTGGAACCTTGAGCCATCTCGCTCACCTCATAGTCAAGCATATCACATATCTTATTCCCATGGCTCGCAGCACCGACGTTAAGAAGACCCGCATCACCGGATCCTTCTGTGACCTCCTGGTGCTCATTAATGCCACATCCCAGGAGGATCTCGCAGTGTATCTCATCGCACACGGCATTCTCACGGCTCTTGTATGCCTCCTGCGTACCCTTGACCTCAGAGTCATTGTACCACAAGAGCTTCTCAGTCCTTACTTGGCAATGCTCAAGGGTTTCGTCGTCGCCGATCCAGACCCTCAACGGGTTGTGGAAGCGTTGCGGGCAGATCCACTGAGCGGTCAAAGTGTCGTGAAATTCTTGATGCTTTACACGACAGTTGGTTGTGAAATTCGTATGACATGGTCTTGATTTTCAAGATGGTTCAACTTGTTTTCATGATTATTCATCGGGAACCTGCGTTTTGAAATTCAAGGAGGTTTTAGGTACATTCACGATGCTTATTTCCTAATGTTTGATATGGAATTCGTGCTGTTTCATCACGACTCACACTGGCAGCTCGAGGGCACCCAATCCCTGCGAGAATCCATACGAAACATAAAGAAATCTAAATCAAATATCATGAATTTCGAGCCAATACAACTGTGCACTATCGAGTACAGGTACAGTAGGAATCCGTCATCGACCATGTAAGCATAATCGCCGTCCCCGTCCTCATCTCCGTTTCGTCACCATTTTTCCTGTCTTCGCCCTCGCTGCCTATGGTGCGCCTCACCGTTTGAATCGCTAAATGAAGTATTACGATTGGCTGTATCGTCGTCAATGGACCATGAAGTGAGTAAAATGTATGATGCACGTACCGGTTCTGATTAAATCTCGCTGCAAACTGCCTAAGCCATTCAATCCCGCACGGTAAGTACCAGCATCAAAACTGGGTGACTGTGAATAATGAGACACCAGTCTTGCCGACAAGACCACCAGCATCAGCGACGACGTTCCTCGGACCGACAGCGATCGTGGTGGACGAGCAGCGGCATGGTGGTGGTGGTGCGAGCACAAGAGAGAGATGTGGGAGGCTGTGGAGCGGTGTGGCGCTATGCGTTCAACTTGTGGAGTTACTGGAGTAATGACATCATTGTTCAGGGCAAGCCTGGACAAAGATGCTGCCCGGAGTATTCAAGACGAATTTTCACGATGAATCATCAGGAATTCAAGGTCACAGTTAAAGTAAGAAAATGACAGAAAGCAAGTCATGAAACATGTCCCGAAATTCATCAGGAAAAACGCTCACGGGATTAGCGGCCCGCTTAGATACGTTGCCGTATATAGTGCACCATAGATCCGGGCCGATGCAATCTAGCTTTGATAGTTGGCATAGCTCGGATAGCAACACACCAAGCCGATGTAGCACTCCATCGCCGCGACTGAAAGTATGGACTGCTTTATAGTTCCGACGGGTTGATACCCTGGACTGTATTGCCGTGTGCCAAGGCAATCAAGCTTGCCGTTTTGAGATCAGGGCGGCAAGACGTGCTTGAGGATCAAATAGTCGCAAAATGTTTGTGCACTGGTTGAAAAATACCTCAGCTCACTCCGGCATTTTCTGGCACTCAACAGGGACACGGTGAGACTCGCAAAAATTCACAAGTCTTTTGCCGAGGCCGAAACGTCGGCGGCATCAAAAGCTGAAACCATCACGTGTATTGAAAGGTGGTTCGTTTTGATCGTTGCCGTTACTTCTTTCTCTTGCCCTCTCCCACCACCCACTTCTCCGCGTTCCCCTCCTGCTCATCTTTCTCGCTCCTGGGACACATCGCAGTCAAATCTGAGTGCCAGAATTCAAGACTTGATGATCTTTCCTTTGGAATCTCAAATCTCCGGTCCTTTGAGGTTGCATGCCCGAATTTTCGGGTGACAACGGTGCAGTCTGCCTACTTCGTCTGGAGCCCTGCGTGAGTTCACAAGAATACTATTCAAGATAGGCTGGTCCATCAATTCTGAACCATCTTTCTACTTTGTATGTCGTTTTATTTACAGCTTTTCTTTTTTTCGCAACTGCAGCTGATGTCTTGTTCGATAGATTTCGACCGGTCCTTTGATCCCATATATACCTTGAATATTGCGGCCCATTACCTCGACGATAGGACAGTCCGCATATCGCCCTCGCGACCGGCCACGGTGATGTGCCATTCCAAGTCAGCATGCACGCATCTCCAGGTATGTTGACGCGCATGATCTGGTTGGCGGCCGCGAGCACGCACTGCACCCTGCTCGGCATGGGTACGTCGTATATCCTACTTTTAAAATACTTACATACTCACCTTGCAACAGATCGCATCGCAATGGGGGCGCGCGTTAACATCGGTGCCGCACTAGGTGTCCACCGACACTTCTGGCTCGCTCACAAAGGCTGAGTATTGTTGTCTGGGCATTCATCTGTATTCACTTGTATTTATTTGAGCTATCAATATTATAATCCTTTTGATCACTACTGCTATGAACAAGTGTCAAAATATCTTGCACTATCTAATGCTACATACCTTCGTAGTGAAATAGTCGCCTAGCGCTATGTGGTGCTATTTTAGGGATGGCGTACGGCTATCGACTGCTAAAATAGCGATCCATAGCAGTGGCTCCAAGCTATGGAGCACTACAAATCAGGGGGAAGTCTAATTTGCTATGCGAGCTATGGCAGCTATGTTGCACTCCATAGCCATCGGTTTTTTTCCTGATGTTCATGGTGAGTCCCTTGACAAAACATCATGAAACTTGAAATCCAAGAACATTCTCTTGAAATTCACGACGAATCCTTCTCACAGTGGTCTGATTGATCTCATTGCATCTCTCGTCGGCCACCCCCTCCTACACAACACGACGGAAGATCTGTGTTATTTACTCAATTTCCTTGCATCCACTACGGTCTACTACTCCGTTCTCGCTGAGATGGAGAGAATTTCCAACACGCTGGACGAGATTCTCGACCAAAATGACCCTGTTATAATGCAGAGTCCGGTATTCGACGCGTGGAGATCGTTCACTAAATCGGTGGAAGAGCGTCAAAGAATGAAGAAGCTATTTGATTCGCATGAGTCGCCATCCTTCCTGGCATGCGATAACACAGAGGTTCGTACTTTTTGTGCAAAAGATATTGGTCAAGTAGTGATCCATATATTCAGTGCAGCAAAGTATCCGAAAAGTCGGAGTTCAAACGATGTGCCGGGTGTAATTACATGTCCTACTGCTCCCGCGATTGTCAAAAGCGCGATTGGAAAGAAGGGAGACATAGAGAGGAATGCCAAAAGAATAGACTTGGTAAGTTTTTCAGTTTCGTGCTCTGAATACAGCTTGAGTCGACCTTTATTCAGCTGACAGCAGCTGGCTCGTGAAGCAGAATCGCGCATTCCTCCGCACACTCATTCATACCAACTACGAAACTCGTCGTGAGCAGGTACTGGAAAAGCAGGTCAACTTCGAACACGGCAATCCAGGCACAAAATTCTACACGTTATTCGGCTACACTGAGCG
The DNA here is from genome assembly GCA_014462675.1 of Mycena sanguinolenta. Taxonomy (NCBI): domain Eukaryota; kingdom Fungi; phylum Basidiomycota; class Agaricomycetes; order Agaricales; family Mycenaceae; genus Mycena; species Mycena sanguinolenta. Next base: position 75,659 of record JACAZH010000062.1, on the reverse strand, counting down.
TAGTGTCCCGATCGACATTATCCCGCTGCTTGACACAATACAACCAAAACATGATTCAAATTTGAGGCGAGAAGAGAGGAGGATACATCACATGTAACTATGCTTTGAACTTTTTGCATTATGGATGGAATGAAATATCAATCATAATCCGAACGGAGACAGAAATCGATCAAAAAGCAGGCAGTCCGGGGAGAAGTAGTATGAGGAATAGCTAGTTGTGCACGAAAACTGAAGGTATGATTTGTACCTTGTAAGAAAGGAATCGTAGTGGATAGATAGACTGCGTAGACTGTGCGGAGGGCGTAGCGATGGATAGATGGTTCACGATGGTAGAGATAAAAACAGAAATGGAAACGCCGAAAAGTCGTAAGGCAAGCCGACGATAATTGAAGAGGTATTTCTTTGAATTTCGAGTGATTGATAACGAGACGGAGATTGAATGGATCGGAAAGAGAGAGGATGAGGCCGGCCGATGAGTGGTAGAGTCGAGACAGACAGAGAAGAATAATGGCGGGCCGAATGTAAGCTGCAATGTGTCATAGCATTCGTTTCCGTCCCAGATTCCTTTTATTTGCAATAGGCTCGATTCGACTCGAGCGTTCGGCCGTGGAGGGAGAGGGGGATGTCGTTGACAGCGAGAGATGTCAAGAGGCGAGACGAGAGCGCTTTCTCCAAATCCGGACTTGCCAACGTCCCATCCCCTGCAAATCACGCACCACGTCTAACCTGTACTCCCCGCCCTGCTGCTGGTGCTGGCAGAACCAGGTCTCCCCGAGGCGCGAAATCGGCGGGTGCGGGACGCGGCCCTGGTAGCGATTGGCCTGAAACGCAGGCGGGCTTCGAGTCCTCCCCGCTGCAGGACACCTCGTACGCCCCGTGCACCGGGAGCTTCCCGCCGTGCTGCATCTTCAGCGCCTCGTCCGTGAAATGCGGCGTGCGCACTGCCGTTAGTGCTGTTCTTGCTGGTACTGTATCTTTTCCTTCAATTCGACATGGGGGGTGACGCGTGACCCAGTTTAGCAATTCGGCATTTCGGTAACAGCAAAATTGTTGCGTGACACTTCGAAAATTTCGGTATTCCGGAATGAAAAAATTCGAAAGTTTCGTCTGTTTGGCATTTTTTAGGCGATTTTGAGAGCTGCGTGACACCTTGGAGGTTCGACAGAGGCGCGCGTGACGCGTGACCATGAACAAAGTTCGTGATTGACACAGGGGTGCGTGACGCGTGACTACCGAATTGAAGGGAAAGATACAGTATACACATGTACATCGCGGTGTGGAAGGGGTGGATTCCCATTCCCCCTTTCCGTCTGTTCATGCGTACCTTACTACCGATCACTTATGTGACGGTATATTTACTTTGTACGTAAATATAGACAATCAATACCCTTTTACACCCGAACCACCACAATCGTCGCAGCCAGTGTCTTGAGTACTCCAACGCGGGTACGCTGCCAGTGAACAACTTCCACACGAGAACGAGCTTATCAACATTTCGAGTCACATCATGCTTCACACACATTTCACGCCCACACGGCATATCCCCTATATTTCCCTTGATTTCTACTCTACGCCTACACAACTTTCTGGGACCTTCGCACCGACATTTCGCTACGCCCGTGCTCCCAATATCCGGACTTCCGACCCACATTTTCCGTCTACGTGACGTGAACCTCGTACTTCCACAGCGGATGACATTCCCTTGCTCGGCGACGAGTGGAAGGCGTTGCGATCCGCCTTCGAGCAGCTGTTCCCGTTCGCACCGCCGTAGCTCCCACCGACCACCGCCACATGCAGGTGCACTGTACGGATTCGCGCTTCGACAGCGGTGCGTACGGATTGGCACTCGCCGGCGGGGCGAGGTAGCAGAAGCGCTAGCTGCAAAGCATTGCATCCAAACCTTCAGGAGCGCCGTGCGTCATCCCCTCCAGCAGCGCCGGCGTGGTGCCCCCGACGGCGTTTGCATTCGAATTCGCGTTCGGGTTGGGATGACGGCCGCCGGGACGGGCGGGGCAGGCTGAACGTGGGCTTGCGCCTGAGCTCGGACTTGCACGAGCGCCGGATTGTCTATACACCCGCAATGTGGAATTAGCATCCCATCTCATTCCTCCGAGAAGAAAACAAGAGGCGCACTCACATCAATTCTCCCCCCAATACCCCCGCGCACCGAAAACCCCTGCATCCCATTTTCTCAATCGCCCTCTCCGCATTTGTCTTCCTCGCAAACTGCACGAGCCCACATGCGATATTTCCCCGCCGGCACCTTCACAGAACGAATCCCCCCAAATGGCACAAGGCATCACCGAGCTCTGGCCACCAACGAAGATGAAGACGGTGGCGTTGTACGGGTCCTTGCTAGTGAGCTGCCCGATGAGGCTCCCGAGGATAGCGCGCCTGCGCTGTGTGCCGCCACTGGTACTCGTCGGTTTGCTGCGGCGGCGCCGCGGCCGGGCGGGGAATGGCGGCAGGGCGGCAGTCCGCCGGGCGCACGGCGGCACGGCTGCGAGAAGTGCACTCCCCACTCGCGCTCGTGCTAAGGGCGACGTCCTCCTGCTTGGTGCGGTCGCCGCGGGCGTCGTGCCCGTAATCGCAGTCGGTGTAACTGCTGCTCGGAGACAGATGCGTAGTGCTTGGACAGCCTCCAGGCGTGGAGTAGGTGCTGGGCGCGGACGCCGACGTTGGAAGAAGGTCCGGGTGCGGGGCTTGAATATGGTCATCGCGGGGAGATGCGCCCTGGCGTCGTCCTTGTCAGCACCGTGTACTCGATCATAAGAGCAAAAAAAACAAGACGGCTGTGCGATGGAGTTGACCGGCGGAGGTTGGAGGCAGACAAGGGAGGATGGCATCAGTGGCGGTGCCCATTCATTGATCCGGCCAGCCTTTCCTTCCGCCTCTATGGCAAGAACTGAAGTGCTGAATGATCGTCCACAATGCAACAGCTATTTTTCGTTTACCGGCTCCAGTGGAAGGTGACCGTTACAGTCGCTGTGTCCTCCGAATTCGGGAGTTTCGGCTGTGCTCCGTTCCTCAAGTCGTTTGTTGTGATTGATTCACACCCACTTATTTTAGGCCTGCCGCATTGCAGACACGTTGGGAAAGGCTGTGAACTCGGTGCCTATTTGCCTCTTGCCTTTCCCCGTCATCGCCTATGGATCCCCGAGCCGATTCCGACGAAGAATTCATTGTTTTGTCAACCTCGGACTGCACCGAGTCCGCCTCGTACGTTTTATTTGTCTCTGCCGTTGTTCTATGGCTTAATTTCACGCCGCTGAGGATATCCCAGCGCCCCTCTTCCCCAGGCCGCCGGGCTCAAAAGCAGTGCCGAACTCTTCGTCAAATCAATCGGATTTTTACCTTCCTTGCTGGGGGCGAGGGTTACCAATTTCCAAGGCTCGGGAACAACCAGAACCTACACCCGGAAATATTCGGAAATAATGGGGAGACAAATTGTTGATCAGCGTTCGGTCACGAACTATTACATCAACGGTGCGAGAAATTGTCCAAGATATACGCAGGTTTATCAATCTGCCTAGGAGGGAGAGGAGGCTCCGGTGGGGAAGGTGGTGAGCAGGGTGGCGATGGAGGTACTGGGCAAGGTCCTACTGTATACTTCGGCCAGCCCCAGGCTCCGGAAGCATCAGGTATGTCTTGGCTACTCGATATTGTCATTTTCTCATGGAAAACAACCAGGAATTCAGACGATTCGACTGGAAGACATAAACCTCATGAGAACAATTCGCCTGGATCCTCATTCAGACGTTGTGGGCTGTCGAAGCCGAGGAGTGGGTGTTCGGCGGATATATCATGCCGAGATCCGTCGCGACCCAGGAACTGTGACTGTTGCGATGTATCAAGGCGACGGCACGGAGGACGTGAGTTTATACAAGCTTCTTATGTTCTCCGACTCAGAGCAACTATATAGAAATGGCATTGAACAGGATGTTGCAAAATATGAATCGATTCGGTGACTTGCAATGCCTCAGTACTGCTGGTTTTCTTATGGCTAATCTCGCAGGCATCCCAATATCATACAGCTTTACGGAATAGTGAGCACCAAGGGGCTCCATGCCATGGTATTCCATAATGGTGCATTCTCATTTTCTGGTATTAACTTGCTCTGACATTGTGAACAGAATTAATTCCCTACGCTCAATTTTGCCGCCGTTTTGAACACTCGCCTATTCTGAGGACATACATCATTGGTTATTGTGTTTGTCCCACTTACTGTTGTCGTTCACCTTGGTACTCACCCGACTGATTATCAAGAGCACGGAACTCAAGGTAAAAGCTCATGTCGCCAAATGTCCCGTATCTGACTCTACCATTCGTAGGAGGCGAACAACTATATTGGCAATGTAATTGGATCTTCGATGGTGATGCATTCTACTGAGTCCTACGCGTCTTTCTCGCCCTGACAAGCAGTCATAGGAAAAAACAGTATGGATACGACCCTCAACAGGCCAGCTCTGCCTCGATCTCGCCCAGGGTGGGCCTCACATGAGCGCCGACCTTGCTTGGTGGGGCATCCACGTACTTCGCTTAGAGAACGTATCATTGGATACCCCTGACTCAGAGGACATAATTACTTCAAGCTTGAGCGAAGACCAATATCACGTGCTCTGTTCTCTGCCTTCGATAGCCCGGTTTCAATCTTTTCAAGTTTCTACTGAACATCCCGTTGGACTGGTGATTTTCTGGTTGGATTCTCAGCATGGGACTTGTCTGAGGATCACAGAGCTGCTCCAAATCCTTCTTGAGGCAGAACTTCATTGGAACAACCACGGAAATGCGCCAGATGAACTGTTGCCAAATTTGTGGATTCGGCAAGTGCTTTTACTGGACTGCTTTTTGTTTCTCTGAGAAATATTATCTTCAAGATATGATTTCCCCCAAATGTTTGCTCTTGAGCTTCAATTGAATCTCTCGTTCCCATCGTACATGTCGCATGCAGTCATGAAGGCCTGGCTAGCACAGGCAAACCATATTTTTGCTGAGCTTGAGGAGGAGGCACACATTGAGGATTATGGTGCGAGTTTACTGGCTGTCAGATGTTGGTTCACCAATTCATAAAACCAGTCTGCATCGATCATGTTTGCTTCATGCTTCGAATAGCTGATGAATGCCATATGCCCAAAGGCTACCTATTTGTTTGTCCTCCCAAGGATTTCCGCACCGGCACCGAACCACATGCACATTTATATCAATGGCCAACCTGTTCAGCATATTGGTCCCTCGACCCATCTGGTGCTGATCACCTCAGCACGGAGGACGCCAAAAACCTCGAATTCCCAGCAATTCACATAGAGACTAGGATGTTTGGGCGCTCCTGGGATCACAGTGTTTATGAAGGGCTGCGACGATTTCACGAAGGCAAGGGGCATGATCCGGAGAGTCAAGAGGTTGCGAGGCAGCTGGGATACCCTCTGTATGAGGTGCCGAGTAACTGCGTGCCATTTCCGGCTCATAAATGTGAGCTTCAGCTTAACAGTTTGTTTTATGCTATATTTTCACTGATACATATTTCGGATAGTCAATTATTCGTGGTGCGATCTTCAGGACCCCGAACATTGTCGAGAATTTGGTCATTACTTGTAATATTTGGTTTCATTTATTATCCACGGCCATTGGCGCCGCTTTTCCCTTCGCACTCTTTCAGCACCTGCGTTGAATGCCATGACTCAGTGGAATGATTGTACGACGACCAATGAATTCTGCGTCGGAATCGGCTTGCATATGGAAATAGGCGCCGAGCTCATACTCTTTCCCAACGCAGGTGTGAATCGATCATGAGGTGACTTCGAATTGTTTCGATTTCAGGCAGAGCTTTGGAGGGTCCAAGGGATACATTTATTCACAATGCCCGGCCGTTACCAGAATCCGGGAGTGTTTGGAGGTCGTAGTGGGAATGCGGCACAAGCCTGAGAATACTTGCAATTTGTTCCAACTGCATATGGCCCAAGAACACGAGCGCTGTCCCAGAGGAATGAATGATGAACTCTGTGCTAGTCATAGACACGATAATATTCCTCAGATTTCGAACGAGCAGACACAAGCTTGATTAATTGAAAAGTCAAAGTGGAAGAAGACCAGCAAAGGAGGAACATGTTTCTATATGTTGGCAAAAGCGATTCAGCATGGTCGAGCTTGAACACCGGCCGTTCAGTCAAACCACGATTAATATTGACTTTCTAGTCTTGACGTCCTGCATCTTCCGGGGAATCCATTCCAGACAACGCTTCGAGAAAAAGTGGGAATTCCAGTGAGCGATTGTTAGACGGTGCCAGACTTGTTGCTTCAGCTTGCGCAGATATTCGCTGTATTTTGCAAGCAGAAGTATGCGGTATATCTATATTCGACTCCGAGCGAAAAACAGGATGTTCTTGCGAAAGTGTGTTCCGTTCAAATTTTGGGAAGCTAAGAGAACACAAGAAATGGCCTGGCAGGCGGAGAATAACAGCTGACAACTGTCGGAGATGGCGTCGACTAAATGCTTAAAGCAAGCCCTAGAATTCTTGATCCTGATTCCCTGGTGAATGAGCCAGACTTTTACCAGCGCACTGCTGCTCGGTGCCAGTATGCAAGCCAGGGTCGAGCTAGGAATGCATGTAGCCAGTTTGGCTGCGGCCGTCTTTGCTGAGAATCGACTCGGGAACGGTGCGCGAGGTCTATTGGCTCGGAAAGAACACAGATGCACGCGTAGATATGTGGTTGGCGTGCAACCTGACCTATAATTCGCCTACTGCGTGACCTCGACGGCGGGAAAGAGGAACGGGCAACAAAACATCACTATTTCAAATTTTCAATCACTCGGTGAGAGATTTTTGAGAGTTCCACGGGAGATTGGAGAACCATTCAGTATTCATTGAGGTGCTAATAGTTTCTGTGAAGCAGTTCTCACGCTCGCATGCGATGTCGTTGATTGCAGTGGAAAGGAAAACGCAAAAAGACGAGTGGCTGTGTTACCAAATGGAAAGCACACAAAAAATGCATTCTCCTCGTCGGTAATATAAGTAAGCTATTATACTACAGCATAAATGGCAGGTAATTGAAAAATAGTATTCTAAGAAGCGTCGTACTAAACGAGGCGTAGAGGGAGGCGTACGTCGGCGATTCATGAAAGGGATGAGGGGGAAGGTCGGCATTGGGTGCGGCTGATCGTACAAAGTGCGCGAGAGGGTGAGTAAGGGGTAGAGGGCGACCATGCACACAGTGGAGGAACAGAGCATCGGGGGAGAAGGAGTAGTCCAAGGAGAAAGAACAGCAGCGAAACACAATCGCATCCTCGCCCTGCTATCCAGTAGCCCGGCGCGCGCACCACCCGCGCCCTGCACGTGCCCAAGGTCAACCCGCCCGCGCCCGAGCCCGAAAAAAGCTGGCTGACTGCAGCTGCATCGGCACCATTGCCCGACTTCGCCATCGCTTGTACTATGCGCGGGTGGTTAGCGCAAAAACCGAATAACACGACGAGGGGAAGAGGAGGACGGGAAAGGACGTACCTTTCGAGTCGCTGGATCCGCGTCGCCGCGGGGCTCGCGCCGCCTGTCCCAGAAGGCGCGCAGCGATGACCTAGGCGCTACGCTGCTGAGAGACGCGCAGACCTCAGGGAGAAGGTGATAGAGATCCTTGGCGAGGATGCGCTCGATGGCTTGTCCGCGACGATCTCCGCAATCTCGAACACGGTGTACACGACTGTGGGCACGATGACAGCCTTGCACCACGCAATATATACACCGCCACGCACGGGCGCGCGGCGCTCACGGTCCCTCGACCCGCTCGCCCCAGCCTGAGCCCGACGCAAGTTGGCTGGCTGGCAGACGACGTCGCGGACTGCATCGGAACGAACATCATCTTGCTATTGCCCGACCTTGCACTGTGCGAAAATCAGCCCAAGAACCAAATCACACGACGGGCTGAGGGGAAGAAGGGACGTGCGAGCTTCGAGTCGCCTCAGGGCTTACGCCGCCTTCCACAAGAGCCGCGCGGAGCCTCCCTCCGCGCGCGAAGCGATGAACGAGCCGCCTTTGCTGCGCGGTACTGCTCAGAACCGCGTTCACGTCCGGGGAGAAGACGATGGATGTCGTTGATGAGAATGAGGATGCCCTCAATGGCGGCACCCCACTTATCGCGACGTTGCCGACTATCTCTGCGATCGCGAACGCGATGGACTTGTCGAGCTCCTCGTTCACCCGCGTTTGATACCACTCCCGCACGGTACCAAATCGAAGGGAAAAAAAAGAAAGCAGGATGCGCGCTTAGGGCGCACCCAGCGCTCGCCTAGTGCCAAAAACGCCCCCCGCCGACGTTGGAGAAAAACGGAGAGAAGACGAAGTAATTAAAGCCAAGAGCAGAAAGAAAACACACCTCGTCAACGCCGCCGCCGCGGACCCAACGTCGGCGCACAATATCCCGCTATTCGCCTTCCCTGCTCCTTCTCTCTAGGCGTGGCATTGCTACTGAGAGTATTCTTGCTGCTGCAGTATTATGCGAAATAGAAGGCGGAGGACGGAGACGCCCGCATCCAGAGCAGCGCGGTCGGGGGCGAGATCGTCATCGTGATACTGCTGTCGCTCGCGGGGTTCTGAGTCTAATTCTCGCTGGGATGCGTTCGCGGTAGAGTTGGGATTGAGAGAAGTGGCAGCGAAGGAAGCAGAAGAGGCCGAAGACGAGTTAGCGGGGTCATTGCTCGAGGACGCCGGATACGAGGTGCGTGCACGATTCCCGTTTTCATCGACAAAGGCCGCCGCTGTTGTAGCTGGGACTGTGATTGGTGCTGGTAGTGCTGACGTGGTGCCTTGAACGTGGACGGCGTCACATTCCGCCATCGTCGCGGTGTGTTTGCAGGTCGGGAAGTCAGAAAGAGTCGGAAAGGGCCTTTCGGATCGGAACCGCAGGCGAAAGCGGGGCGAGTCGAGAGCAGAAGCCACGGTGGGATGTGGCGGTGCCTCGATCATTGATCCGGCCTCACTTTTCTTCCGCCTCCACGGGGAGTCATGCAACGCACCACTTCAAAGAACCGGAATACGCTGCTGCGACTCCGTACGCGTTCAAGGCGCCGCACCGCCAGGACCAGCGTCAACCACAGCAGCAGCAGCAATGTCAGTACGGCGGCGGGTACCAGGTAGCAGGCGGGCTGGTACAACTACGACATGGAGACTGGACGAGAACGCGAATCCCGATGCACGCATCTGCCCTCGCTCAGCACCATCGGCACCATCTCGCCCACTCGTACTGTTCGTCTACCCTCGTCTCCACCGGCACCATTTCGCCCTCGAATCCGCCCAATACGAATACGGGCAACTCCGCGAGCAGCAACAGCGCGATGGCGATCTCGGGGCCGCCCACGCTTTTCTTGAACGCTGGGGGAGCGAACAAGAGGGTTCTGCGTGCTGATGTTTGGAGTGCGGTGGGGGCGGCGGCAGCGTCGACGCAGGTGTGTTTCATGCTCTTCTCGCTATCTTTTTTTCGTTGTCGTTCGCTTTTTCTTGTTTTTTCGGGACTTTTTGCACAGAGCGAGCGCTGGACGAGGCCTGGAAACGTATCGCATATGGCCCCCTTCCTGCCTTTTTTTAATTCGCTTTTGGCAGTGGCTCGATGCGAGCGAGGCTTGTGCACACACATACTCAGCTTTCGCGGTCTGTTTTTTGCCCATGAATCCCGATTTGACTTCTGGATAGTCAGTCATCATCTCCCGTCTGGCCTGGCGTTGGGCTTAACGACGACGAGGCTGAGTCTAGGCGCACGCGCATACACCAAGATATTCTTCGTTGTTTTTGCTCGCGCATAAATGTTGCCTACCTTTCTTGACTGGGCTTTGGGATGGATATATATACCCTGCTTCCCGTGCGTATATCCTCATTCTTCGGCGCATATATACCTTTTTTTTGCGCATACATCTCGTCACCGAGCGCGAGACCATCGCGTTCGAGATGGCCATGATCGTCGGCGACGTCGCGGACAACTATCGAGAACATTGTGGACAAGTGGGCGTCGCCATCGAGCGCATCCTCATCAAGGACATCATTTTCCAAATCTTCTCCGGAGGTCAGCGCGTCTCAGCAGCGCCGCGCAGCACGGACGGCTCCGTCATCGCTGTACGCACTCGGCGCGGCTCATGCAGCAGGTGGTGGAAATATTAGCCCTGCGGCGATGCGGATCCGGTAGCTCGAAACTTGTACCTTCGCTCTTCTTCTCTTGCGAGGTTCCTGGGCTGATCTGTAAATACTCTAGTGCAAGTGGTCAGCCGGGTCCCGTCGACGTTCGGCGCATCGTTGTAAGTCGACAATGACACGCGCCGCGCCCTTGCATAGTATGGCATTGGCGAGCGTGTGGTTATGATTCGGCTTTTCCTACTCCTGCGCCACTTTGTTCACCTGCCGTGTGTATGCACGACGTCCCTCGTCCTCTCTACCTCCAGCAATGCTCTCACAGTCGCCACTGGCTTTGCTAGAGGAGGGTATATTCTCCCCAACGGAAGCGTTATCGCATCTCTGGTATCCGGTAAGATAGCTGGAAGCCCAATGAAGTCCGACATCGAGCGACGTACACCAATGTACACCGACGTCCGTTCAGGGTCCGGGCATAAAACTCCACAACAGGTTGCGGTGGGTTCCTCAAAAAAGAACAACAATTGTTGGTAAACATTTGGCCGCAGGTACAAGCAAGGTACAAGTGAAGCCCTAATAGGCCGGATGACAGAAACTTGTTCAGTGTTGGAGATTCCGCCCAAATGTGAGAGTTCCGATCTCAGTCCAGTCCTGCATAAAAATCACATCGAGTTGTAGCCGCTGTGTCTCCTGGACACGATGAATTGACGTTGTGAGTGAATACAGCGAAGAACGACGACACGAGCAAGACACGACTAGGGGATTGACACAGATTGATACTGCTCGGCAGGCGGACTTTTCTTCTTTCTGTGTCTCGTGTCAGTGCTGATTTCATTTTGCGGATGTACAGACAAAGCGGCGCTCGCGCAAGTCCAGGCGGAGGTACACGTTCAGACTCCACCGCCGGTGCCCGTGCCCGTCCTCTCCGCCAACACGTACCTATTCCTTCTTTGACTCGTCTGGCCCAATCCAGTGTTTTTTTTTTTTTCGAGTTTTTCTTACGCTGCGCGGCCTCCAGGTACGTAGCTTGTGATTCTCACTGAATTCAAAGTCTCTGATTTGTGTTCAAGATTCTCAGTCTTCGCGCACGGTCCTTTCTGTTTGTTGGGAGAAACAGGTGTGTATCTTCTCTTTCAAGCCCGAAATCTCCTGCCGTACAGTCTCCCTTGTCATTTGAGAACTCAGATCCAAGTGTCTTTGCCAGCGGGTCAGGGAAATCTCAGGGCTAGCACAAATTAGTTACGTTTCAATTCAGTTGGAACGTTCAACAAGAGCAGGCGCGATTTTTGATCTTCAAGTTTACGATTGAATCTATGACATGTGAGATCTCAGATCCAAGCGTCTTCGCCAACGGATCAGGGAAATCTCAGGGCTAGCACAAATTATTTGTGTGTCAGTTTAGTTGGAACGTTAACAAGAGCAGGCGCGATTTTCGATCTTCACATTCACGATTGAATCCATGACACCCGTGCGCACCAAATGAATCTGACTGCCAAGTAATTTGAACGGAGTTTCGGCGGATCTATGCCTCCGAACTTCAGTATTGCTGGATCTAGAACAGGGCGCAAGCTTCCACGTCAGAAGTTCTCTGAAGAAAACAGAAGACACGCTTTTGTGTATTTAAGAGAGGAATTATCACGACTATGCATTACAAGCTGTTCTCCATCCTCATCGTGGTCAACCTCACTGCCATCGCCCTCGTCGGAACTTTTTTCTGGATGACCGATTTCCAGGGTCACGTCCTCGACGACTCATTCGGCATCAGCACCAACGGCAACCCCGTCATTGGATTTTCTAGAAATAATCCAGACACGGCCAATCAACAGGTGAGCGATGTATATATATTTGACTATGCAAAAACTAAATTTCATTCAGTGGTCTCTCGTGGTGACAAGCAACCCCACACAGTTCAACATCCAGAACAGAGAGACCAATACATTTCTGTCGTATTCCGGCGCGCCGTCGGGGAGCATGACATTCGCACAGGCAGCTATCGAATCAACTCCGCGCAGCTTCAAAGTCGTCCAATCTTCTGGTGCGATTGGGCAGTTCAAGTTCGTACCTTGGTTTTTCCAGAGTCAAAGTATGCTAACGCGAAGCGTCACGATGTATTTTCAGTATTTTTGGATGTCAGTACCGGATTAGCGCTTACGGCTTGGAACGTGTCCACTCGCCGAGGCAGCACGATCACGCCTGTACTTTAACCATCTTGACAGGCTTGTTCTTCAGAAACTGACATCTTGATCATATGTGACCTATGAACCGTTGGTGAACGGAGCCGTTGATCAAATGTGGGCCTTTGCTACTTAGCGCATGAGGCCTGAGGGATGGGCCTCTGGGTCAGGTCAAAATGACATGCATCCACTGTCCACATCGCTCCTTCGAACATCATTCTTTTCGAGACTTGAACCGACATTGTAAGACCTTCGAAGCCGTGGTTTTCCTACTCCCTTTTCTCAATTTCACTGCGTTGAACGGCTTCCTAGAACAGCCAGAGTCTAGGTGTTGCTAGGTGATGGCTATGCGCGCCGAGACCCACGGAGGCGCCCAAATGCGTCTAGACTCGGCTCGTGGAGGTCGCCTAGACACAGCCGAAGTCGAGGTGTTGGTACCCCTGCGACGACACCGGCGACAGTGCGGCGTGTAGGCGGCGCCACGTGCCTCCACACCCTGAGTCTACGGCCTAGCCGGCGGCAAGCCTCCACATCGCTTATGGAGACATGCCGAACCGTCACGACACAGCATGGCTAGCCGGCTGGACGCGGCTACCCTGCCAAAATGGCTATGCCCGACTAGGCGGCTAGAAATGGAGCATTCTAGCCGGCCGTTCAACGCAGTGTTTCCTGATCCTAAATCTTTTCACATCCCTATTCAAAATGCTCAGCTATCGGCCTTTTTACTCGTCCCTCGAGTTATCGATTACTTCTCGTTTTTTTGTCAATAAAAATCGAGGCTCCCAAGAGTTTTTGTGTTCAAGAATGATTTAAGATTAGAACAATTCGGATTTGTGCTCTCTGTGCAGGGAACCAAAAACCTCTGTTTATATGCGATCTTTGGTCTGGGGGATGATACTAAGCTGTATGTTGGAGCGGTGTTCACAAGCGAGCAACGCAAGCTTCAAGCAGGCCTTCACCCTCGCACATCGGACTAGGCTTCTGTGCTGACGTGGGCGAAACCTCTTGCGCGAACGAAAGAGATAGAGTAGACCGTTAGGAGACGCGGGAGCAAAGCCGCGGTGCAGACGATCATAGTTATTTCGTGATGAGTGAAAAGTTTAACGCAGGTTATGGAGCAGGATTATATAGAAAATCAACCAAGTAACAATGCCAATGGGTCGCAAGAATCTAGAAGCCATGATATCTACGTTCTACTGTGAGTAACCTCCACAAAGCCAAAAAACCTATCTACTTCAGTCGAGGAAAATCGCTTCCCCAGCGTTCGAGGGGGAGTGTGGCCGGCCCCGAGATCGTTATGGCGCTACTGTTCGCGGGGTTGCCCGGGCGGATTCGAGGGCGAAATGGTGCCGGTGGAGACGAGGGTAGACGAACAGCACGAGTTGACGGGATAGTGGCGGTGTGCCGAGAGAGGGTAAATACGTGCACCGGAATTGGCATTCTCGTCCACCGTCTCCACCTCATAGTCGTACCAGCCCAATACCAGCCCGCCAGGTACCCGCCGTCGCAATGATATTGCCGCTGCTGCTGTGGTTGACGCTGATCCTGGCTGTTCGGCGCCTTGAACGCGTACAGGGTCACAGCAGCGTATTCCGCCACCGTCGTGGTGCGTTTGCAGACGCATGATGTGGCGGTGCTCGATCACTGATCTTATCGCGGGCCGGGCGCTGGGACCACCCAGATGCGGCAGCGCGGCACATTCCAGATCCGGCACACCGCATTCAGGTGCGGCACACTCGGTGAATCTGCGGCACACCGCAGTCAAGTGCGACACATCGGAGGGAATATCAACGGCACTGTCACCTGATTGGGCGAGTGCCGGACACCTGCCCAGCCTTAGCTCCCGACTGGCGCGCAACCTACTGATGGCCGATTTCCTGCATCATGGCGAAGACTTGAAGCTTTCGTATAACACGGTGGCCAGAGAAACCCGTCCAAGAAGGAAGGGCATGTCCCTGCATATTCTCCTTTTCAAATTTCGTAAATTTTGGGCGTTTAGGCCAAGTTTGCGCTGCCTATTCGGCGTGCAGGTACCTGGTCACCTTGCATGACACAACCGCATTTCGAGCCAAGCTGCTCGAAATCCGATTGCGTCATAGCCACGGTCCTTGCAGAGGATTTGAGCGCAGCCAAATTGTATCTGCACCAAATCTGGTTGGATATTCAAGTTCATATGTATGCGTAGCAGCAAACAATTTTTTTTTTTTGCAAGAATGTTGAACTGAATTCCCTTTGTTTCAAGGTCAGGTTTTTTTTTTCCCCAGATATACAGCTGCCCAGAGCCAAGATGTCTATTGGGGGCCGCTTTCATTGCGTCGAAATAAAGTCACTCTGTTTTGCTTACACTGTTTGCAGCAATTTATTCAGAGTCATGCTTGTGGGCCAGGCAGCAATAAGTACCAATTTCGGCAACATGTGAGGGTGGTCTTAATCACCGGCGACCGCCCACGATGTTCAGCAACGACGCGTCAGATTCGATTTTGACGCGTGCCGAGGTGGATTCTGATGGAGCAGGACCCGGACTCGAGGCACAGACAGCACTGCTGAGAAACCTGCGAAGCCGGACGACGTCGATACAGTCGGTATTGACCCACAGATCGGAGTTGTACTCGATAAAGCCCGGGGTATAGATCTGGATGAGTTCGACGCGTCAAATGGGCTAGACGTGGGTATGAGAACGCGTGATGACACGTTGTCAATCAGTTTCTGGTCTTCGGACTGTGTTTTGAGACCATCACGACGCGTTTTTGAGGGGCATGAACTTGGGAGAAGTGGCGGGTGGTGAGGGTAGGGGAAAGAAAGAGCGAGTCTATTTGGCCATGTTTTTTTTGCGCTGTGGATTGCGTGCTCGCGACACAGATTTTTGAGGACTGTGTCCCATTTGGTTCAGATGCAACACATGTGTTCCATCTGATTCTGGGTGTGTCGCATCGGAGGTGTGTCGCGCTGCCGCGTTTGGTATATCCTCGCCGGGAACCCGTTCAACCTTTCCTTTCGCCTCCATGGCAAGAACTGGACCGATGACCAGATCTTCCGCAATGAAACAGTCTGTTACAGTCGACATGTCCTCCGAGTTGGGGAGTTTCGGCTGTGCTCCGTTCTTCCTTCGCTTGTCGTGATCGATTCACACCCATTTATTTTTTGCAGACACGTTGGATAGAGGCTGTAAGCTCGGCGCCTATTCCCTCTTGCTTTCCCTCGTCACCATCGATGGACCTCCGCCCCGATTCCGAAACAGAAGTCATTATTTTGTCGACGTCGAACAACGTCGAGTCTACCACGTATGCCTTGTTTGTGTGTTGGTTCAATCTCGCGCCACTGAAGATACCCCGGCATCGTCTCTCCCCACGCCAGCAGACGCGCAAAGAGTGCCAAACTATTCACCAAACCGTTCAGCTTTTTGCCTTTGGTTCTCAGAGGAAGCTTCAAAACCTCGGGAACAAGAGGAACTCACACTCGAAAATATTCGGAAACAAAACCTGGGAGGCACGCTGCTGAGCAGCTGGTCAACAACTACTATAGTAGCTATCATATCACTGGTGCGAGAAAACTTATTTCGAACCCGTTTATTTATTCAATCTGCCCAGGCGGCTTCGGAGGCTCTGGGGGAGGGGGGCGGCGACCAAGGTGGTGATGGAGGTACTGGGCAAGGTCCTACTGTATATTTCTGCCAGCCCCAGGATCGGGAGCCATCCGGCATGTCTTCGCCACTTGGTATTGTATCGTCATTTGCTCACGGGCAATGAATAGAATTTCGGACAATTCGACTGGGGGATATAAAACTGATCAAAGAATTCAAAGAAATGCGCTCCGGTCCTCGATGGAGTGTTGTGGGTCGCCAGACATCAGGAGCGAGTGTTCGACGGGTGTACATGGCTAAGATTGAGGGGGCGCGAATCTGGCCACATGACTGTCGCTATGTATGAGGGAGACGGCGCAGAAGAAGTGGGTACCATGCATCTTAGCGTTTTCTCTTTCAATAATCATTACAGGAATGGAACCAGCATCTTGAGAAATATGAGACAATTCGGTGACAGCCAATATTTTCCTTTCCTCTTGTGGGTGTTCTCATAAATAATCTGACAGGCACCCCAATATCATGCAGCTTTACGGATTGGTGAGCACCAAGAGGCTCCGTGGGATGGTCTTCCATGATGGTGCACTTCAGGCAGACATACCTGGGCACCTAGTTAGGGTAGTTTGTCCCTCAAGAGATGACTACCCTAAGAGGGGTCCAATATAGTGGGGCTCCCAAGCACCTGCTCACTCCATGGGAGCTCCCACCCCACCTATATATTCTGCTTGGGAGCACCCAGCACAACCTTTGCTGGGAGCTCCCACATATTTGCTGGGAGCTCCCACTTTCTTGCTGGGAGCTCCCAGCCATGTCATGTCACGCCTGCCCGGCAGGGCGGCGAAAAAATGGATTTTTGCCCCTGCCTGGGGCCTGTTTGCTGCAGGATTGGGTTACTACTTGCAGCCTTGTGTTCAATACACTTCTTGGTGTATTTGGTGTAGTATTGTCCGTGTCACGCCTGCCCGGCAGGGCAGCAAAAAATGGATTTTTGCCCCTGCATGGGGCCTGTTTGCTGCAGTGTTGAGCTGCTACTTATAGTCCTGGATGTAATACACTTTTTGGTGTATTTTTTTGTAGTAGTATGCCCAGGCCTGCACACAGCACCAGCCAGCCAGCAAAAAAATTGATTTTGTGAGCTTGCACAGGACCTGTTTGCCACTGCAGGTTATATCCCTGCATTTGATACACTAGTGTTGCTCTACACTGGCACATCACTGTTCATAACCCTCAGTGGGCTGTGGTTCGAAATATCACCGTCAACAGTCTCTGATTCTGTTATACAATCCAGTAGTATAGCCAGGCCTAGACACTTGAAACACTGCAAAAGTATGTAGCTAACAATAATGCATTACAAGTAGCAGTCTTGTTTTCTACAGAACAGTTTTGTATTCATGCACCATACTGAAATAATGCATTACAAGTAGCAGTCTTGTTTTCTACGGAACAGTTCTATATTCATGCACCCTACCACTATATAGTCATGTATATGTTCAATGCACCTTTATATATTATGCTAAATATGCTCATTTTAATATTCAAGTTGGCCCAGGCACTGGTTGAAAAACAGCTTCCTTTTGAAGACGGGAGCTCCCATTCACATTCATGGGAGCTCCCATTTGTGTGGAATGGGAGCACCCATTAGCTCTACTGGGAGCACCCAGCAGCATGTTCATGGGAGTGCCCAACCACCTACTTCACCAGACATGGGAGCTCCCATGAAAACACACTGGGAGCACCCAGGCACTCTATGGGAGCTCCCCCCACTCGACCATGGGTGCTCCCAGGCACTCTATGGGAGCTCCCCCCACTCGGCCATGGGTGCTCCCAGGAAAATACATTGGGAGCTTCCAACAATCACCAATGGGAGCTCCCGCTGCCAGAAAAACCAGTGGGAGCTCCCATATTTCCCGCAAAACCAGTGGGAGCTCCCATGCAACGATTGGAAATTCTGGGAGATCCCATGATCCTTCTTGGGAGCTCCCATATAATTCTTACATCTGGGTGGGAGCTCCCACCACATTACCATCGTTCATGGGAGCTCCCATTCATCGGCCGGGAGCTCCCACCCAACCCTCACCCGACTCCACTACTCACTTTCTCACAACTTGCTAATTCAATAATGAAATCAATGGATTTGGTAGAGGTTATGAGCTATTTCATTGTCCATATTCAATTGTATATATTGGTTGGAACAATATATCATCATACCAATTTTATCTCAATGTGAATCCTTTATTACATGCTAAACCGAAAGAATTTCCTTTTTCGGTTGCGATACGTTGTTGTACTTTCTTTGGTCCTCGGTAAATAAATATCCACTGAAGTCTGTTTTTCTCCCGACCTATTATCATTTTACCAGACACTTTGCTAACTTGCAATTTAATTGTGATTTTTTTGATACAAATACAGCATGCTGCGTAGTTCGCCAAGCCTTGAAGTACAGGCGTAATGTCATATTTGGTGGCTGTGCTGGCGCATCTGTCCGATTATTGCGTGAAGCGCTGACAATGAGTAGGTGAGGTAGATGATCATAATTCTTTGGGTTTCCTGGCTATGTAAGGTGTTGTGGCCTAAGGATGGGCTGTCCTGAGATGTGGCTCTCAATGCTTTCGCTGGAGTGCAGAGGCAATAGTGATGTTCAGGGCCCGGCTCGGCCTGAAAGCCCGGGCTCGGGCTCGGCTTGGGCGGGCTCGGGCTTCAGATTCTTCAGGCCCGAGCCCGAGCCCTGGGTGCAGGGCCTGAAGCCCTGAGCCCGGGCCCAAGCCCGGGCTTTTTCATAGCCGAAAAAAAAAACACTATGCTGGATTGTACATGTGTGTTATATGTCTGTAGAAGATATGGTTGCAAGCAGTTCTTGATTTTCTGGGTGGTCGACTATTAAAATGTCCCAACTAACCTAGCTATCATCTTGTCCGAATCCTATGACAGTGATGGCCGTAGCTCGGTTGATCGGCAGTCCGCATTTGTGAAGTTGAACACGCAAGCAATGGACAACTTCTTTGACGGTCCTATTAGCTCTGAAACGAGAAGGTTTAAACAGCTTAGTTCAATTTGTTTACGACCCCCGTGAACTAGTTAAATATATATATCTAGGCCCGGGCTTGCCGGGCCTGGCGGGCCTGATATTTCTCAAGCCCGAGCCCTGGGCCCGCCAAAGCCCTGTGCCGGGCTCGGCCCGGCTTGCTCAAGCCCGGGCCCGGCTCGGCTCGGCCTGCGGGCCTGGGCTGAGCCCTGAACATCACTAAGAGGCAAATTTGCTCTGTTTATATCAAGCAAGACTTGCGAAAGTCAGTTCACCCGGCGAGCTGAGGACGCCGTAAGGGCAAGGTCTCGGTTCGAGTCTGGGCGGTGCTATGGCTTTTGCCCAGTATTCGCCTTTTTTGTTTTTGCCATAAATGATAAACTCGAGAAATCGAGAATCTGTGTAATCTCAAGTCAGTTGTCATCCCATATGAATCTGATTTAAGGGATCTGAACACCTTCAAGTCAACGCGCGTCTGCATGCGCCTTTAGAAAGCAGTTGATCTCAATTGGTCCCGTCGCCCCGTGGTAAATTCACCCAAAATACACACCCGTGTAGGCACGTTATCGGGTGGGGTTGCGCAATGCATAAAAAAAAACATCTAAAAGAATAAACAAATGGAACGCGTCTCCGAGTGGTCTGCGGCGAAGATTGGGAAGAACATACCGCGAGATAACAGCGGCAGCGCTCAAGAATATCTTAACTCTCCCAGTCCTCAAGTTTCCATAGTCTCTCGCGTTAAATAAATGATATTCTACATTATATGCCCGCTGTCTCGTATGATATTGTGAATTGAACTCAGGCCGTAATATCTTTCGACCTTTCCGGACAATAGATAGGGGGCCTGTGGTCTAGTTGGAAGGCACGTCTGATTCGTGAAGTTGGTCAAGCGATTTCAAGACGAGGTCGGGGGGTTCGATTACCTCCGGGCCCATCCTATTACAGCGCCAGCCGCCTCTGGTTGTGACTGTGAAGGAAGTTTTACTTCGATTTTTCGTCCCCATCAACGCCGCGATATTCATGGGTCTCTGCAAATGGCAGGTCAGAACGACATGCTCGACAAAGAAAAATCCATCATCGGACCAGGCAGCGCAGGCATTTGTCGGCCTCGCACTTTGTCCCTCATATTCGATTTGCTGCGGAGCGCTTCGGGTCAGGATCGAATTAGAAGAATCAATTCAATAAACACACCCCTTTTGATGCTCGCCCCCCACCCGAAAATTCCCCCAGTCCCACATGGAATGATGGCCGTGCATATGATACTGCTTTAAGGGAGCTGCGCAGGATCGCACTCGGCGCTACTGGCGGACGGCGGCGCCAACGGTGATGCGCCTTCCCCGTCGCTGTGCATTTTGAGTAACGCTCCTAACTGTACAACACTAGGCGTTAGCGTCCAATAGTAAGCAATGCAACATCATTGAATACCTGTATGGCCCTTCCGTTCGTCCAATCCAGCCCACTTTTTGGACTAATTTTTAGTGCCCGAGAACACATACAAAACTAAGTGAAGTAATCACAATCGACCCTTGCTATATCACTCTCAAGCGCAGACGGCGCGCCCAGGTAACATAGATATCCTAGCTTCTAGAGTTCATAAATAATACCATGGCGCCGAAAAATGCTTAGAACTACCCAATCATCGTTGAGACAGATACATAAAAGCGTTACTTGAGTTCATAAATAATAACATGGCGCCGAAAAATGCTTAGAACTACCCAATCATCGTTGAGACAGATACATAAAAGCGTTACTTGTCATTTCATTCCACAGATAGACCCACTCGTCCATCAGAAGGCATTCCTCGCCTTCTTCGTCGCAATCTGCTTATGACGCCTCTCCTCACCTGCAGCTGGCGATCCGTACGTGTGACCCGCTGCAGTCGCAAGCGGGTTCTTGCGGCGTGTAGCACCTCGGAAACGAGAACCTAAATTGAGAAACCTCATTAATCGGCCTTAGTTGAAACAAATTTATTCACGTACCTTCAGCGCGCACTGGTGAGCAAGAACCTGCAAAGCCAAGATCTGTCAGTGGATCATTGCACTTGAGAGATCAACTTACCTGGCACGTCACTCTCCAACATCGCGCAGTAAGCAAGCAGGGAAGTCTTGAGTTGGGTGATGGTCGTCGCCAAGCTAAGAGGCAGACCGGGAGTGCAGACAGCGAGTCCTCGTGGAATCCTAGTGGGTATGGCCTGTTTTGCAGGTACTGTGGACAGGATGTCCATTACAAACACAACACAGAGCAGGGGACAATAGCTCAACACCAGTACGAACTCACCGGTATGAAGCTTGCACACAGTCTCCGCATCACTACAAGCGACCGCGCCGGCAGGGCATTGACACTCCTGGCAAAGACATTAAGGTCAGCCCGCTCAAATCCAAGAGCGAGCCATGAAAGGAATAGCGGCTCACCGGAGGATTAACGAAAGGGGAATAAGGGTTCACTGACGAGTAATACCAGCACGCCTTGCATTCATCGCGAGAAATCAGAAAGCAGCCGTCACGCCGCTCGTACAGCGCCCATCCCCAGGGGTCGACCTTCCGTGTACATGTCCTGCATTTCTTGTCCGCGTAACGAGCGAGCTGCTCGGCGCCGACGGCGAGCTCTTCTGCGGTGCAAAACACCATCACAGTCTCCTTCTGAGCGGTTAGGCCAACGTCGAACAGCTGTTGGCGGTGGCGGCGGACTGCGGAAGCGGCGGGCGATCCAACGAATAGAGCGGAGGGGGCAGGCATGGAGAAGAGAGGCATGTTTGGTGGGGAGATTCTGAGGGGGAGTCCCTTTCATGCTGCATTAAATAGCTGTGGACAATGCATGCCACCCACTACCTGCAAGACAATCAGAACTTCGGCTGTGGCACGAGTTTCCCTGATTGGGCGTGCGTTGTGGCTGAACGCTTTAAAGCGTTGTTCGTCTGTTAGCTTCCCCGAAGGGTACTAGTCTCTTGGGCCGCGGAGAGGCCAGACGCCGAACCATCACGATGATAGTTCTAATCCAAGAGATATTGAAATTATTGAAAGCAGTACTCTTCGTTGTACACTATCAAACTTAAACTCCTCGTATTTCCAGTCCGCTTGTTTTCATAAAACTATCGAAAGTACTAGTCTAGTCCTCGTCGCTGCCACTACTATCGTATGTGCCACGGTAGACATCAGCGTTCTCCATCGCGTCCACCACCTCACAATCCTCGTCCTCGAAGTATTTATCTTCCCCTCTTCCAGCCGTTCGCGCCTCGGCCTTCGCGTCATCGAGCTCTTGTCGCGATGGTCCCCAAGGTGCGTCCCCAGGCTCGTCATGAATGAACGCCCGCCAGGTGGCGCACAGCCGTACCAGCCGCTCCCGACGAAGGTGAAACTGATACCGATCTTGCTCGTTCGCTGGTAAAAATCAGTATAAAGCCGGGGCCAGAGAGCTGAAGACCTACCCGCATCAGCCATGGCCATGTTTACAACGTCCCATTCCTCAATAAACCACGCACGCATGGACCGGGCGTTCCTTCGCCAGCATGGCATCCTCCTCATCGGGCGCGATCCAGCTGAAGGACCGCCCGGATGCCACCCCGTACCTTGTCGTCCGTCAGCCACGGGGGGGGCTCCGCTCTATCATCGTCATCCTCGAGTCCGACGTCCTGCCAGATGGAGTCGTCCACATCCAGCGCGTAGACCTTCTTCGGATCGATACGGTCTGGCGCTATCGCGCCGCGCGGTGCTTTTCGGGTGCGAATTTCGTGTCCCATAGCGTCGCAAAGCTTGTTGTATTCGCGAACCAGATTCGATATTTTGGGCTGTCTTCGTTTCACCGCCGCTTCGGTATGGGCTCGCAATTTCTGGTCTACGGAATCCAGCGTCAGCGCCAGCGGGAACATTGGACTCGAGCCTTACCTGACGCCCGATGCCTGCGCGGACGTTCGTTCCACCCGATCCCACTCGAATTTCCGCGCACGTAGAAGATTACGGAGTCGAATTTTCTTGGCTCGCGCATCGTATCGCAATTGGAAGTACTTCGTCT
Organism: Mycena sanguinolenta; assembly: GCA_014462675.1. Taxonomy (NCBI): domain Eukaryota; kingdom Fungi; phylum Basidiomycota; class Agaricomycetes; order Agaricales; family Mycenaceae; genus Mycena; species Mycena sanguinolenta. The sequence goes on along the minus strand of JACAZH010000062.1, from coordinate 52,775 downwards.
TCGTTTGCTTCTTCACCTCGGTTTTTCGTCCAGCCCGAGAGCCTCCTCGCGGCGGCGCAGTCGGTCTCGCGTTTTCTTCCAGGTCGCGCGGGCATCCTCCAATGCTTGTTTTGTGTCCTCCACCGCGTTCTCGTCCTCCTCGTCGGCCTCCTCGAGCGCCTGCTTACAGCTGTCGACCTCCGCCTTCTCAATTTCGACCGCATTCCGCAATGCAATCACTGTAGCGACTGCTTTCGCACTCTGTGTCTTCGAGCGTCCTATACGATATTTAATAACCTTTTAGGAGTAGCGATAGAGAAATAGAGCTTCTTACTCGGGACGGGCTTCGTCTGCGCTTTCACCTGCGCTTTCCACTGGTCCTTCAGGTATTCACTGGAAAGGCCGCATTTCTTGAGGTCGCGTTCCGCCTCTTCGCGTTTGTTCTGGCTGAACAGCGTGCGGCGGTGATTCCATTCGGCGAGCTTGAATAGATTCGCCTCGTCGACCTGCTTCACCTGGCTGTCGAGAGTGTAGATACGGTGATGATACTGTGATTCATCATTAGCATGATTCGATTTCACGCATACAACCGACTTACTCCCGAGATTCGCAGGTGGGCGATGAGGTGGCTGATACTGTGCCAGAAGCGCTCGCAACCCTCCCCGTTCGAGAACCCAAACCCTTCACACTTGAGTGGGTGGTAGATGACCTGGCAAGGCCAGTCGTGCCCGAAGGCGTGGAATACCGACACGGCGAATCGCAGGCGCTCGATAAATCTAGCCATGAAACCCCACTTGCGCGCCCAGCGCTCCGCTTGACAAGCGATATCGTACAAAACTCCCACCAAGACGTCGAGCGGGAGGTGCTGCATGAGTGTCTCCAGCAGTAGCCAGACGTTGAATTGCTTTTCGCCCGCTGAGTGCATGTTGACCAGCCAAAGAACACGGTCGTGCCGGCATAACAAAGCCATTAGACCGGTGTCGTCGTAGAACTGGCTGCTGGCCTTCTGGCGGTTTTCATCGGCAGCTTTGAACGACGCCGCACGCGTCGAGGACTGACCGCGGCAGCTTCAGCTTCTCGTGCTCGTAATGATCGTCCTCGTCTTGATCACCTTCCGTCGCGTCAGCGGCTTTCCGACGCTTCTTGCTGGGCTTGGTATTCCGAACGCTGTCCACGTATTCCTCCATTTGAGCGCTAATACTCTCTGGGATGAAGTGCGACTCGGGATGGAACTTGGGGGGATCCGTCGTGCCTGAGTCTGAGTCTCTTTTCTGGTTGAAACAAGCGTCCATACAGCAATGGATATCCATCCTGGGTAGCACATTAATACATCGCGTTCAGAAAAGGACTGCGCGACTTACTTAACGGAGCCGTCGCGCACGAGCGCCCCAAAGCAGGCCGGACAGCGCTGGTGGAGATATTCGCTCGGTCTTGTACGCGGCGGTGGATCACCGAACGGATTTTCCACTGGGGGTGTCGTTTCCCGGGCTCGTTTCTTGCCGGCAGATCGTGACGCTGGAGGCGGCGAGCTCGACGAATCTCGCGACGAGTCCTCGTCGACAGGCTGAGGCGCTGGCGTCCCCGGCGTCGGCGTCGGAGTCGGAGTCGCGTCTCGATCCTCGGTATCTTGCCCCAAATAAGAGCGCCGCGTGTCTTCGATGATGTTGTCGAAGTGACACTTCACTTGATTACGGAGATGAGTGTACCATTCCAACGACGACGCGAACATTCGTCGCATTGAACCCTGTAATTGAATCAATACGGATTCGTTCAACGCTCCAGTTACCGCTATTGCTTACCTCGTTGTCCAGACTAAAGCCCAGATCTCTCAGAAAACTTTCCAGAGTCGCCGTCCAAGCCGTGTTGTTCGGCGCGATCCTGCCAAAAAGGTTTCTGGCGAACTCCAGGACTCGAATATCCGCTGCGAAGGTAGGACGCCGGGGAGCTGAAGGGAATAAGCCCGCATCGAGGAGGTGTAACTGTACCTTTATTGCAATGTACCCTACCCTGACAGGGGGGTACATTGCATTAGTGGTACACCTGGGTCATCCGGCGGGGAGGTTCCCATATTGCATTGTACCTGATGGCTTCTCTTTTGGGTTCTAGCTCCGAAAATCCGTAATACCGCTCCGAAAACCCGTGTTTCGGGAGTTGCCGACCCGCTTTGCCGTCCGAAAAGCACCGCACCCAGCTATATTCGGCTCCTTTTGTATTTAAATACCCATTAAATACTTTCCATCACGCCGCTGGTTCTGTTGACTGATATTTAATTCCCCATGCCCGCTGATTTCCGTCAGATTTCTGTCAATCACGCCACGGCGCGTGCCGGCGCGTCGCATAAGCACGAAGTCCACAAAATTATTGAAGTCTACCAAATTGCTCAAAGTCCCAGTAGGTTTTCTTGCCGTGATCGTACTCACTCCAGACTAGAGTGTAGCACGAATAGTGAATATCGCGAATATTCGTGCCAAGCCATTTGCGAATAGCGAATATTTGTATTCGCGAATGGCTGTGGCTGTGCTATTCGCACGAATGCGAATATCAGTTTCCAGGAAAGTTGATATTCGCGAATATTTGCAGCCATAATACACAGCTAAAATTTCAATCAAGCATAGTAAATTTGGGTCTGTTTAACACATCTCCTCTCTGGAACCATAACACACTTCATTTACACCAATTAGATCTGTAATTCATATGCAATCCAACCACTTTAGAGACATATTTGCTTTGACAACTGCTTGACAGGTTGACAGCAAATGTGATGATGGTCAATCAAATGGTTGAACATGCAAGACAAGGGCTTGTATGAGTCTTCAACAATGTTTAAACACACAAGATAACATAAAAGTGTCCTCAGCAACTCATTGGTGGCTATTAAACCCCTGAATCTCCAATGTATTCACTGAATATTCATATTCACGAATATTCGCGAATATTGCTGACTAAGCAACGAATATTCGCCATCAATATTCGTACGAATGCGAATATCAATTTCTAGGTTTCAGTGAATATTCATATTCGCGAATATATACTCGTGCTACACTCTACTCCAGACTCAAGGGTCGACGCCGTTCACAAAACTCGCTGCAACAAAGTTGTTCTCTGCTGATAAACAAATAAATAAAATACAAGACATAGGCAATCGCTCTCCCGTTTCTGCCGTCTCGACTCCCTTAGCATTCCACAACTCTCCCGCCATCGCCTAGTAGTCTAGGTGGTTTTGCGGCGTTTCCTGATTCGGAACCCAATCAGTATTTGATCGGTCGCTCAAGATGGAACTTCACTTGGGCTCCTGATTCTCTTTCCCCCCGATCCCGCTCGATCTACGTCTCGTGCCGGCGTCGACGGATTTTCCAGCCTTACGCTTGCTCTGCTGTTCTGCTGGACTGTTCAGGTAATTAGTAACGGCGACCAACAATTCTCACGTCAATGCGGAAATAGTACGCACATTTCCACCACTGCCGCTGCCATCGCCAGCACAGCAGCCACGTCGGACACCGCGAGACTCCAATCCTTGAGCAGCTCGGTGGATGAGTCCGCCACGGCCAACGCCGCCTCGCCCCACCACAAAAGTGCGCCCACGTACAGCAGGAGGCCATTTCTGCCCGACATCTTTGCCACTTCCTTGAACTCTCCGGGAGGAGGCCCGGTGGCAACAGCTTCCCGTCGCCATCCTTGCGCTCTGCTGGCTGAGCACGGGACCACCACACCCACCATCGATTCGCAAACGATCCCTCGACGCCCGCTGGACCTGGCGCAGATGTCAGCAACATGGGCCTATCCCATTTACGCGCACGCCGCCGCATGAAGTCCGGAACCTCCTCCGGCCGGCTGTCTTCCTTCCCCGCAGGCGCTGCAAGGAGTCCCTTCTCCTTGAAGCCCCACGCACGCTCCAGTGCAATCAATCCGTCCACGCATACAGCCCATTCCTTGCCGCCCCAGTCCTTCGCCCGCTTAAACGCGCTGTATGCCGCCCTCAATTCCTTGGGCCACTTCTCCTCGTCAGCTTGATTCCATGCCCTCGTCTCCGCGCCCTCTTCAGTATCGTCCACTGCATGTCCGTCGTCGCCCTCCTCATCACCGTCTCCCGTGCTTTCTTTCTCCCTTTCCACGCCGCCGCCTTCTGATTCGCCCTTTCCTCCATCACCTGCGCCTCCCTCCCCTGCGTCACCGCCGCTGCCGTCAGCTGCAGGGTGGCGCGACCCCTCGACACGCTCGCCCCCATGTTACCGGCTGGGGTCTCATTGCCGCTGACCTGTGCACAACTTCCTCGCCATGCTGGTTTCGGTGTTGGTCTGGGTGGGGGTGGCGGCGTTGAGGAAGGGACCGGGTGGTAGCACTGTCGGCGTCGCCTGTGGAGTCGGCTGCTGCGGAGTTGTCTCGGCCTCGCATTCTGCTGCGCGAGCTTCTGCTAGGGCATTCTCCAGGTCCACCTCCATCGCACTCATCTTTCCTAGGTTCCCCATGTATTCCAGAGCTTGTGTGGCATCCATCCCCGCAATCTCATCTCCCAGCGCCTTTCCAATCACCGGTCCCGACCACGACAGGCCTTCGAAGCCACTCGTCCGTCCGGGAGGGTAAGGTTCTCATTCCATCCCTCCTCCATGGATCCCAACGGCAGCAGTGGTGTCCCGAAGTCGATATCGCCGCCGAGCGCAAGGGGTGCCGGGCGGGACGGCGTCACTGCCGCCCTGAAGCGCATACCAAGGCGGGATCCCGAGGTCATCGACGGCGGGGAAGGAATGGCGGGCAGCGGCTGCGTCGGCGGAGGTGATTCGACAGGGGGAGAGGGGGTGTTTGGCGGTGACTCGACAGGCGGAGGCGAATCCACGGGCGGAGCTGACTCCACGGGCAGTGGCGACTCGACGGGTGGGACGGCCGGTGGCGGAACACTTTCGTCGTCGCCGCTGTTATTATTCAAGGCCCTGGCGCGACACTCCTCCTCCGCTGCTCATGGCATCAGTATTATGTCCTCCTCAATGATAAAATATTCTCACTGAAGCAATGACGGCTGAACGCCACGAAACTACTTTGCGCAGCGTCAAAGCCTGCTCGGTCAAAGTCGCTCCATATTCTCGGGACAAGTCCGTTCGAAAATCCCGCGTGAACGCTAGAATATCGCATCAGTCTTGCTCCCGTGAGGTCACTCGAGCCATCGTACCTTCGGACTTCAATCCGTCCACCACGGTCGGGAATGGGTCCGCACATCATGATACAGATATTCATCCCATAATACGCATGTGCCGCCTCAGCAAACGGCTGAAGATAAAACCCTGCGTTATCCATGGCGCTTTTTATAGGTCAGTGACCGGTCCTTCGTCTGTGCGTAGAAAAACTTACACGTTGAATTCTTCCGCCGTAGAGGGCGCATCTTTGGCCATTGCTATCTTGTACGCGTCCATCGCCGCCGCGTGGTCCCTCTCCACCGCCGCCGTGACTTCTGCGCGGAACGCCTCGGTCTCTGCCAGCCATGCCTCCTTCGTCACCGCGTTCCGCACCGTGATCAACGCGGGGGGGTTCGAGAGTCGCGACACTGCAGCCCACCGCGCTAGCACGCACGGCTTGATGCGCTCCGTATAGAAGTGCTGCGAGTAGTAATGCAGCACGCGGGACCTGACTGGCGCGGCGGGTTCTAGCTCCTTTTTATTGAAGAGCTGCTTGAACGTCTTTACCTGCTCCTTTTTCCTCCCCACTCCACCGCCGTACTGAGCATTGTACCACACCCCTATCTTCCCGCGCACCTTCTTGAAGTAATCGGAGCGCGCCGTCGCCTCCTCCGGGGGAGAGGCTATCGACGTCCTCATCCGGGTCCACGTCGTCCGCCACCTCTTGTCCCTTGGGGAGATCTTGGTTCCAGGGGGTGTGGTATCCATATTTGCCCACATACAGCTGTCCCATGCGATCGTAGAACTTGCCGGTACTGTTTGTTTCGACGGCAGCACGGAAGTCGTCCTTGTACGCCTCGAAGAAGACAAGCTTGGTGCCATGGACCCAGGATTTCTTTCCAGGTTTGACTGGAGCTTGGCCCTCGCGTTCGCGTCGGCGTCTCGCTGTCCCTGCGCGCGGCATTGGAGGAATAAAGATTTGTTTTCAAGGAGCACGTGTGCGAGACGCGACCAGATCACGCATTCAACAAAACACAAGACAGAACGGATGATCATGCAAATTCGGTAAACCACATACAAATCGCAACGACAAGAAGAGTACATTGTCCGGAAAAAATACGCAAAAACATCATACAAAGCACGTCCAACCTACTCGGCGTCATCGTCCTCCACCGCAAAGAAGGCCGCTGCCTGCAAACTGTATGTGACGAGCAGGTCGGGCTCCTCCCCGCGTTCTTGCATTTCCCGATAGCGCGTCTCGGTTCGGGTTCTGCCGGAAGATCAGGCCCACACCAATCAAATTATTCGCATCACTCACGCTACTGGATACAATGCCGTCACCACGGATGGCGAAATTGAGGCGACTGCCGCTGTTGGCGGACCTGGCCCTAGCAGGCGTTCTGGGGCTCGGCGGCGACGACCTCGATGGCGCTGGGTTGGTGGGAGGTGGAGTGCGGCGGCGAATCCTAGGTCAAATCAAAATTCACTATCCCATCACCGCGTGAACGACGACTCACAAATCAGCTGCCTGGGTGGCCGTGGGCCGCGCTACCGGCAAATTCGCCGATGCAGCCTCGCCTTTCACGGGGCTGCTGGTAACTGGCGGCTGGACCGCAGATGGCGCCTGGGAGGGGTTGTGCAAGGAACCAGCAGTGGGTGGATTGGCGGTGGTCGGCTCCCGGAATTGAGGATCCACAGCGTGGGCGTGCTTGCCCCATTTGCAGAGATTTTGCCATGCGTCGACGCATTCGTCCAACGTATGGTACCCCCGATAGCTTGCGCAGGAGTAACCAGACACACTGGCCTTGGTTTCCAGCCTGAGCCGTCAATTTAGCAACCCACTAGTCAAGAAAACCGCAAACCAGACTCACCAGTCGTCGAAGATGCCGACCACTCGTCCCTGAGTCACCAAATAATATGCGTACTTCGCCCGTGATCTTGCCGCGCCGTTGGGGTTGCCTCGAAAGGGTGGAAGGCAATAATACCGGCTGTCTCGCCCTCCGCTGCGCGTGTCCATTATGGGTGCCTCCGTGGCAGTGGGCAGTTGGTATCTGGTGGTCATGGTGGGAGAGTGAAGCAGAGAACTGCAACGTTGATGCCAGGTGCACGTGTTTCCTTACCGCCTTTGTCGAGTAATATGCTTTGGTCAATTTTGCAGACAGATTCGATGGAAGGTAATAGCGAATTTTCTTCTCAATACTCGGCGCATTTACTCGCCTATTTCTTTGCTTTATTAGATCGTCACTACGGCAATGAGTGCTTGCTCATCCGCTTCGCTTTCGAGGCGCGTGACATAGAGAAAATCCGCTCCTACAAGGATTTCCTTGCTGTCCGCAACCTGCGCGACGCCCGATTCGGTACGCCCTCAAGTGGTTTTCTCTCATAAAAACTTTGCTAATCTTTTCTTTCCCAGCCTGCTCCCGAGCGATCGCGCTTCGCCGCACAGCCATTCGCTGTCCCTGGGCCCTCTGCCAATGGATGCAGCACCGCGTCGTCCCCGCCCACGCTGTCGACGGGCGATAGCTCTGCGCATGGGTGGGGAAGCTTGACAGAGTGGCAGACTGAGGCCAGCTGGGGTGATTCTGGTTCTGGCTCGTGCCTTGGTACTGCCGGGTCGATCCGCCCCTGGGGGCTCGGTAGCGGTGGATGGGACGACTTGTGGGAGCGCCCCGGCAGCAAGGACCCCACCTGGGATGGTTTCATGCGGGTGCCCAAGACCCCCGGCAAGCGAAAGCGGCAGCGGCGCAGGAAGGCACTCAAGCGCGCCGAACAGGCCAACGCTGCGGCTGCCTGGGCCGCAGAGAGGCAGCGGGACTTGGAGGAATGGGACAGGACAAACTAGAGTTGCTCTTGAAATACGTACATTTATGTATGTATTTTAATTACCAATCATCGTCGTCGTCGTCCTCTTCCTCGGAAGTCAGCAAGTCAATATCGGACCAATACTGGCGTGCTTTGGGCCGGAGTATAGTTTCCTTTCCTTTCCGCAGATTTTTTTTGGACATTGGCGCGCCGTGCACGGTGCGCAATAGTCTCGTCGAAGCTTTATGCAGACCATCAGTGTGCGTCCGACACTGGAATGCGGGCACTTGCCGTTCGTGGTAACGGCGCTGAGCATCGCGGTGGTTTTGCCGCTGCTCCTCTGTCGCTGCCGCACGCAGGCGGGCCATGCGCTCCCTTCCCTTTTTGCGGCACTCCTCGAGACGACTTCGCGCCAAGTACTTAGTCAGTGCCTCGCAAAAACAGGAACGATTGGTAAAAGCACATCACCTGCTACGATACTTCTTGTAACTTGCGAGCCGCCGGAGGCGACGGTCTTCCTCATCGAGACAGCGCTGGCTCGCAGATGCGGGCATGTGTCTCTAGGTCAAATAATTTTTGATGCATCAGGCTAAGACATATTTGGTAGGCGCCTATCATTATCTCCGCTGGCGCCTATCTTGTCACATCCATATCGGGTATAATTGACTCGACACCTTCAAAGTTTTCGCGATTTAACAGCCAAAGTAGCACTTTTAGGCGGGCAAAAGATGACCGGAGTAATTTTTATAACATCCTACGTCCGTTTATGCGATATTTAGAAATAAGATTTGGTACAAGTATAAATGCATCGTCAGGCCCCACTTGCGACCCCTCAATCCATAGTAAATGTTGCTTGCGGGCTCCAACATTCTTGTTGCCTTCGACCATTTTGAGCGTAAAGCTACTACTTGTGCCCCTGAACACACCCCAAGTTACCGAATTGCAATAACTAGTGTAGTTCTTTTGTGGTTTGCAAAGTACGTCTGGCAGATTTAGCCTATGAGTGCGCCACTCTATTCCGTGATTGGAATATCTTCGCCATTTTGAAAGCCTTTTCCATAATTTTTGTTTGTGGAGGTACTGATACATCAGGGATGGGCCGCAAAATAATCCTACAGCAATTGCATCCAGACGGCGCGAACAGTGAGGGAACAATGTACAAAGTGACCGTATTCGAAGGGTGAATCTATTGAACGTTTAACAAGTGTATTACGGACAAGATTAGTGTCGGTTCAGCTTGAATGAGAAGGGAATAAATGGCTTGAGTCTACTGTGGCGCTTTGCGAGTGGCCGCATAAGCTGAGGCCTAATATCAGAGAGTTGAATATAGCGCTCACGATGAGTACTAATTCCAACTGCTGCCTGCATTCAGCTATGTTTCCGCCTGATACAAAGAATAGAGTTACTACAGAGGTCATGTAAAACATGTCTGGGCCAGTCATCAGAGAAGAGGATTCTTCATACAACCGCGCGAGGCAAGTGTGAGACGACCGGGGACGAGGTGCTGTATGACATCTAGTGGCTGTGAAAGCCAAATAAACCACGCTTTGCTGCGTTGCTCTCTTTCCATACATACCACCCCCCGGGCCAACGACTAGCTTGTTCCTCACCACTCTCGCGCTCAGTGGAGTTCTAGGTGCTACACTACCCATAGCAGGCCAAGATCATCAATATCGCAGATCTCTTCTAAGCGAGGCCGCGCATGGCGTCAACGTCTTAGGGTTTATTGGCAATTGCCTCCTACTCATTTCCACCATGGATAAGTCCTCGAAACCGCTGTCGCTGCTGGATAAGGTTTTGGTGGGTGCGTAGAGAGATCGTCTACCTTGGATCTGTGGATAACTGTGTCCTCAGATAAGAAGAGAGCCTCTCGTCGACGCACCTGGGCACGTTCCCCCATGACCGAGTTTCGGGGCTCGTCCGTGACGAATCCTTGGGTCCTGACTGACCGTGGTAATTTGGTTCTCCTCGGTGAGTGCCGTTTTTCGTTTTTCGTTCTGCTTCATTCCTCTGACCATCGCCAGGCTCATCGTCCGGCACGCGGACCCCAGCCTTCGGTGAAGGAGCGCCAACCAGGGGTGCGTGCATATGGTACCTCGCTTATCCACCTCATCATCAACAATTAGGAACGGCCCCGACATCTCGGAAACGCGTCATTTTCGAAGGCCCTCCTTCCAGTATTCGGCTGTCACCTCCGCGCCCGCACCTCGCGACCTCTGCCCCGACAACCACCGAAAGCTCGCGCCCCCTGCGTGACTTTGACGCGGACTACGCCGCCGGCCGCATCAAGACTTCCACGGACATCCGGGCCGCGCGAAACCACAGCGCTTCGCCTCGCAACCAGCTCCGATCTCGCGTGGATGAGAATTCATGCGTGATAAGGCGCTTCCGGTTTCCCTCAAGTTCCTCCGCGGCGACGAGGCTTGTGCACAGAACGGAGGCCGAGAGGGCGCGCCAACTCGGAAGCTGGGAATTGTAGGAAGGGCGGCTTAGTCCGTGCGTTCATGTTGTCGAATGGTGCAATATAATCCCTGTTTCTCTTATATTGATTCTGTGCCGTGGGTGACGAAAATGAGACAAAAGATGCGACGCCTAAAAAAGCATGCGGCGCCCAAAATAACATGCGACAAGGATATTTCGTTCGCGACAGGGTACATTGCAGCAAGTATTACTCAGGTTGTGATCACGGCCTCCACACCCCATGGCTCCGACGGTACCAGACTCGAATGGCCTGGGGCGTATGCAATTTAGAGGATGAGACATACACGTGTAATGAAACGTACTGTTCGGATGCGCATAGAGCGCCTTTGCAATGCGTCGCGTTGCTCTTGCGTGAGTGTGTTGGGATCGGGCTCCTGCCCTGTCCAGGCCGTGTCCAGGGTAGTTACACCGTAGTTGCGGAAATAATCCTCCTGCACGGTGTCAAAAAACGCGCGGGTGTCATGTTGGCTGAGGGCCGCGAGATATTCGTGCCAATGGCTGCGCAGAAACCCCAATTTAAAAGGGTCGATGTTAGGGTGGGAGCGTCGGCCACTACTGCGAGGCATATTGAAGTTATTCGATGGAAAGAAAGCAATGTGACACGACGTGACCGATCAAGAATCTCATCAAGACTGTGATTCCCACTTTCTGCCTTGGCTGGCCCATGGGGCTCTCCGCGTCGGAGCGCGTTCCGAGTTTCTTGTCTATCATAAAATTTGTTTCAAGATTACATGTCCCACAAACGCAAAGGGCAACAAGCCGCAACTGGTAGCGGCCGCTACAGTCACCTCCGTGTCGCATACCACGCATGACCAGCGGCGAGTTCGTACCAAGACTACTGTGGTGGGGGATGCTGGGCCTTCGTCCACGCAAGGAACGGACCTCTGGGCTGAAGATCTGGCCACGAATCTGGCTAGAAACTCGGCATCTTTCTCCTACCAACTAGGCGATAACTCTCTGGAGCCACAGCTGGATGATGGTGTCGATGATGGAATCACAGTTGTGGTCGAGAAGTCCGTGCGCAACACCAATTCGGTCCGTGACTCTGCGTGGATAGCCCAAAAGACAGTTAACACGAAACAATATTTTTTAGGATCGGCCATTGAAAAATTGGTACCCGAAGAACGATGAATATGTGGAGGAGAGCCTGCGGCGCGAGGGTCGTGGGCTTCCCAAAACTTATTCTCGTTGCGGGGATCACGGGGGTGTTGGTGGCGAGTGTCTCGGCGACGCGGAATGGCGCTGCGTGGACCAAATGTGTTTTGGGGATGTCATGTTGTGCGAGGAGTGCATTGTCTCGACGCATGTGCACCACCCGACGCATTTTGTGGAGGTGCGTCATCTGTCGCTCTATTTCTACAATTTGTCTAACCTCGGTCGCTTGCAGAGATGGACTGGCACTCACTTCCTGCGTAAACGCAACGGGCTGCAGCTTTTAGGGTTGCGAGTCCAGCTCGGACATCCACCTGGTGCCGTTTGCCCTTTTCGTCAGCCAGCAGCGCACGATTTTGTTCTGTATGATGTGACAGGCGTGCACGAGTTGAATGTTGACTTCTGTGGTTGTCGAACAGGGCTCAATAATGAGGATCCTCCCATCGAGCGTCGGATTCAATTGCTATGGGCATGTTGGTGGCCTGCGACAATCACGGCGCCCGAACACTTGCGCGACTTTCACTGTCCTCCGCCTTTTCCATAAGCTCAATTGTCTCGGGAAGGCTTCAGCATATGACTTTCTGCGGGGGCTGGAGATGTGTACAAACCACGACGGTCTGGATAAACCCCCGGTACGTAAATTGATACCGAAACAGCTGTCTGGGCTGACAACGGAGACAGGATCGTAGACGACCTTTCATGCACATCATGCGGCAGTGGCGGGAGGTCAAAAGGCAGAAACGGGCGAAACGCGGGCATTACGCAGAGGGAACACGGGGCACCAAGCAGGGGGGAGCTAGTAATACCTTGTCGGGCATGTCCGCAGCCTGGGTGGAATTTGCCCGACGGCTGGGAGGATGCGGATCCGGCATATAAGTAAGTCTGATGAATAGAAGTGCAGAAAAAAACTGACTTGCGATAGATTTATTTATTTTTTGTTCTTGGCAATGGATGCGAATTTTAGGTTATCGAATCACCTATACGACCCACATTTCGCCACTAATTAGTGTGGGGATCGCGGTGCAATCCCCACAATAGTTATTGGCAAAAACGGCAATCTGGGGCTAACTTCAATAATTCTCTAGATAACTTTTAGATATCTTTTGATATTTTGGAGTACATAGTACTGTAGAGGTAGTCTAGGGCTATGCTCAATAGCTTTTGATAACTTTGGACTTGTTGCTACTGTGGGTGGTCTGTGCTACCAAAAAAGGAAAAAATCTTTATGTTTAAGTAAAATACATGAAAAAATAGCGAAAAAATAGCTAAAAAGAAATTCACCTATAAAGCCCACCCAACACCATTAATTAAACGTGGAGCCAGTTGCATACTGTACCCATTAATTATCATAATTCTAGATAGACCTTTAAATAACTTTCAACAACTCAGGCTGCAAGGCCAAGTCCTAAGCTCATTTGGATAACTTTCAATAATTTTGGGACTTGGCGGTGCTCTACCACACAAAGGTCTACCCAAAAAGGAAGTATAGCTAAAAATAGATAAAAAAAAACCAAAGTTGTAGAGCCTATTTAGATGAGTTTGACTGTACAAACAGTTTTGTTATCAGAGGCTTCATTCAGCTACAAAATACCAAATACTTGCCCAAACACAAGTTTTTCTTACCAAAAAAGGCAAATGTTCTAAAAATAGATCAAAAAAATCAAAGTTGTAGCCCTCTTCAATGTGAATCTAACCGTATAGGAATTATTCTTATCGGATACTTCATCGCATCACAAAACACAAAATACTTGAGTTTTTGCAGCTGTCAAAGTGTATTATAGTGGTTATCATTGGTCTAACTGACCTTATCTCATTGACCCCTTGCCTAGTATCACAAGCAAGACCCTATCTGACTAACTAAAAGTGTCAATATGACCTAGCATTCACCTATATGGCCCAGAAAACTCCAATAATTAGTGTGGTCATTGTGACAAGCTTCCTGCAATAATTATAGGGCAATTTGCTCGTTCACGGCTTACTTCAATAATTATATCTATAACTTTCCAATAACTTTCAGAAGCTAAGGCATATAGCAAAGTCCCAAGCTTATTTCAATACCTTTGGATAACTTTAGCACTTGGTGGTGGTCTGTTGTACCAAGGCCTACCGAAAATGGAAATATAGCCAAAAAATCAACCAAAAAACTAAGATAGTAGAGCCTATTTAGATAGCTTTGACCATATACATTTGTGTTATCAAACACTTTATTTAGCTCTAAAATGGCATGTATTACCAAAAAAGGTAAGTGTTCTAAAAATAGACCAAAAATCAAAGTTGTAGCCCTCTTCAATACGAATCTAACTGTATAAGAATTATTCTTATTGGATACTTCGTCATGTCACAAAACACAAAATACTCGAGCAAACACGAGTCTTTGCAACTGTCAAAGTGTATTATAGTGGTTATCATTGGTCCAACTGACCTTATCTCATTGACCCCTTGTCTAGTATCATAAGCAAGACCTTATCTGACTAACTACAACTGTCAATATGACCTAGTATTAGTGAAGAAACCTTACATTGTTATAAGTTAGTTAATCTGACAAAGTGTCAATATAAAAAAACTTACCTGGTCAATTCACTGATAACCAGTAAGAAAGCTACTGACTCTAGGTTAATTTGACCTAGTGTCTTCATTGATGGCTATAACAAAACCTTACTTTCCTAGCTACAGTACCGGTCAGTGAAACTGATAACATATTATTGACTTCAAGTCAGTGAACATAATCTATTGACTTCAATCTACTGACCTGAAGTCAGTAAATGACTTTATTGACTCCAATTCAGCAGTCTATCAACCTCAAGTCAGCAGACTACTGACTTGAAGTCAGTGAATTTATTGACTTTATTGACTTTGATTCAGCAGTCTATTGACACCAAGTCAGTGAGTCTATTGACTCCATTGACTCTATTGATTTCAATTCTACAGTGTGTTGACTTCATTGACTTTAATTGAGTAGTGTATTGACTCATTGACTTCAATTCAGTAGTGTATTGACTTTATTCATTTTACACTTTGTGGGCCAACCAGGCCTTGGATGAAAAAAATGTTGTATATGAATCTTGTAGCCCTTGATAAGCTCTACAAGATGAGGTTAGGCATCAGATGGATTTCGAGTGTCTTCCTCTTTGGGACACTAACGCTTCGCACCCAAATAAGGAAATTATGCTAAAATCTTGCTATCTTGCTCAATATTTGACCGTTTTGGATGATCTAACTTCACAGGGCCAATGTTCTATATCCTTTATGAATTTTAAGGGCCTTCCCTGACCTAATACAACACTGTAATGTGGTGATAAATGCCCAACAACCTGGATAATCACTCAGCATATAATATGTTGTTCAGTATGTGATATCTATGGCTTCCAACCACATCATATTGGTTGGAGCACTACTTAGAACAGTTATGACACCCTAGATCAGGTCTTGAGAGCTACAACAGCCTTATCTTAACAAGATCAAAGAATCCAATCTTTCCTTGATTCCAAGAGATCTCAAGGTCTGATAATGGTTCTGGATGGTGTCCTAGTACATTTTTAGACTATAATAACCCTTCTAGAGCACATGTACTGCAGGGTCTTCTCACAGACTCATGATTTACACTGATCAAATATGAAATGTGTGTTAATGATATTCCATCTTGCCCAAAGTCATAAGAGTGTGGCCAAGTGCATGGAAACAATCTTACAGTCCATTCAAAGGATCTGAGAACAAAAACTGACCCAATATACCACTCTAAACATGAGTTTTGTTGAGTGACATTTTTCGCTTATTTGATGAATAGGAGGCCAACCAGACCAGTGAGTGTGAAATAGAGGTCAGAAATGAAAAGAGTTAAAAAAATAGTACAAGATACAGCTTTGGTTGAAGTGATTTGGTCAAGATTTGGTCAGTTGGTGATTTTGACCATGACCATACTATATGCCTTTAGAGTGTGGTTAAACCCACCTGCTGAAAAACACCAACTGGTCAAATCTTGGCCAAATCATTTCAACCAAAGCTGTATCTTGTACTATTTTCTTGCCTCTTTTCATTTCTGACCTCTATTTCACACTCATTGGTCTGGTTGCCCTCCTATTCATCAAACAAGTGAAAAATGTCACTCAGCAAAACTCATGTTTAGAGTGGTATATTGGGTCAGTTTTTGTTCTCAGATCCTTTGAATGGACTGTAAGATTGTTTCCATGCACTTGGCCACACTCTTATGACTTTGGGCAAGATGGAATATCATTAACACACATTTCATATTTGATCAGTGTAAATCATGAGTCTGTGAGAAGACCCTGCAGTACATGTGCTCTAGAAGGGTTATTATAGTCTAAAATGTACTAGGACACCATCCAGAACCATTATCAGACCTTGAGATCTCTTGGAATCAAGGAAAGATTGGATTCTTTGATCTTGTTAAGATAAGGCTGTTGTAGCTCTCAAGACCTGATCTAGGGTGTCATAACTGTTCTAAGTAGTGCTCCAACCAATATGATGTGGTTGGAAGCCATAGATATCACATACTGAACAACATATTATATGCTGAGTGATTATCCAGGTTGTTGGGCATTTATCACCACATTACAGTGTTGTATTAGGTCAGGGAAGGCCCTTAAAATTCATAAAGGATATAGAACATTGGCCCTGTGAAGTTAGATCATCCAAAACGGTCAAATATTGAGCAAGATAGCAAGATTTTAGCATAATTTCCTTATTTGGGTGCGAAGCGTTAGTGTCCCAAAGAGGAAGACACTCGAAATCCATCTGATGCCTAACCTCATCTTGTAGAGCTTATCAAGGGCTACAAGATTCATATACAACATTTTTTCATCCAAGGCCTGGTTGGCCCACAAAGTGTAAAATGAATAAAGTCAATACACTACTGAATTGAAGTCAATGAGTCAATACACTACTCAATTAAAGTCAATGAAGTCAACACACTGTAGAATTGAAATCAATAGAGTCAATGGAGTCAATAGACTCACTGACTTGGTGTCAATAGACTGCTGAATCAAAGTCAATAAAGTCAATAAATTCACTGACTTCAAGTCAGTAGTCTGCTGACTTGAGGTTGATAGACTGCTGAATTGGAGTCAATAAAGTCATTTACTGACTTCAGGTCAGTAGATTGAAGTCAATAGATTATGTTCACTGACTTGAAGTCAATAATATGTTATCAGTTTCACTGACCGGTACTGTAGCTAGGAAAGTAAGGTTTTGTTATAGCCATCAATGAAGACACTAGGTCAAATTAACCTAGAGTCAGTAGCTTTCTTACTGGTTATCAGTGAATTGACCAGGTAAGTTTTTTTATATTGACACTTTGTCAGATTAACTAACTTATAACAATGTAAGGTTTCTTCACTAATACTAGGTCATATTGACAGTTGTAGTTAGTCAGATAAGGTCTTGCTTATGATACTAGACAAGGGGTCAATGAGATAAGGTCAGTTGGACCAATGATAACCACTATAATACACTTTGACAGTTGCAAAGACTCGTGTTTGCTCGAGTATTTTGTGTTTTTTGTGACATGACGGAGTATCCAATAAGAATAATTCTTATACAGTTAGATTCGTATTGAAGAGGGCTACAACTTTGATTTTTGGTCTATTTTTAGAACACTTACCTTTTTTGGTAATACATGCCATTTTAGAGCTAAATAAAGTGTTTGATAACACAAATGTATATGGTCAAAGCTATCTAAATAGGCTCTACTATCTTAGTTTTTTGGTTGATTTTTTGGCTATATTTCCATTTTCAGTAGGCCTTGGTACAACAGACCACCACCAAGTGCTAAAGTTATCCAAAGGTATTGAAATAAGCTTGGGACTTTGCTATATGCCTTAGCTTCTGAAAGTTATTGGAAAGTTATAGATATAATTATTGAAGTAAGCCGTGAACGAGCAAATTGCCCTATAATTATTGCAGGAAGCTTGTCACAATGACCACACTAATTATTGGAGTTTTCTGGGCCATATAGGTGAATGCTAGGTCATATTGACACTTTTAGTTAGTCAGATAGGGTCTTGCTTGTGATACTAGGCAAGGGGTCAATGAGATAAGGTCAGTTAGACCAATGATAACCACTATAATACACTTTGACAGCTGCAAAAACTCAAGTATTTTGTGTTTTGTGATGCGATGAAGTATCCGATAAGAATAATTCCTATACGGTTAGATTCACATTGAAGAGGGCTACAACTTTGATTTTTTTTGATCTATTTTTAGAACATTTGCCTTTTTTGGTAAGAAAAACTTGTGTTTGGGCAAGTATTTGGTATTTTGTAGCTGAATGAAGCCTCTGATAACAAAACTATTTGTACAGTCAAACTCATCTAAATAGGCTCTACAACTTTGGTTTTTTTTATCTATTTTTAGCTATACTTCCTTTTTGGGTAGACCTTTGTGTGGTAGAGCACCGCCAAGTCCCAAAATTATTGAAAGTTATCCAAATGAGCTTAGGACTTGGCCTTGCAGCCTGAGTTGTTGAAAGTTATTTAAAGGTCTATCTAGAATTATGATAATTAATGGGTACAGTATGCAACTGGCTCCACGTTTAATTAATGGTGTTGGGTGGGCTTTATAGGTGAATTTCTTTTAGCTATTTTTTTCGCTATTTTTTCATGTATTTTACTTAAACATAAAGATTTTTTCCTTTTTTGGTAGCACAGACCACCCACAGTAGCAACAAGTCCAAAGTTATCAAAAGCTATTGAGCATAGCCCTAGACTACCTCTACAGTACTATGTACTCCAAAATATCAAAAGATATCTAAAAGTTATCTAGAGAATTATTGAAGTTAGCCCCAGATTGCCGTTTTTGCCAATAACTATTGTGGGGATTGCACCGCGATCCCCACACTAATTAGTGGCGAAATGTGGGTCGTATAGGTGTATCGAATCGCAGCGTATCGAGCGAGGCAGCGGACCCAATCATGGGCGATGGATTGGGATACTTCTGTAAACGTCACGGGGAGGACGGATACAATGCTCATGTCTCGAAGTACGCGAACGAAACCGAATTGAGCAATTGTTCGGGTTTCCAGGCCATGTCCCAGGCCAATACGAGGCGGACGAAGGGTTTGCGTTCCACTGGGATCGCCGGCGTCACATGTTCCAGGCACAACATGTGGCGCGAACGGCATCGGTGACTTGCAAGTCGGGGAACGGTGTGTCTTGGAATTTTTCATGAATGGTACGGAACTCAACAAGCGTTGGGTACAGACAGTCCAATATGGACTTTGTGTTGCTCGCTTGCCTGATCGGCTTCAGATTACTCTGGCTGATAATCTCATACGACATCGCTTGTCAATATGCGATAAATTTTTGGCTGCGCATGTCGAACGTGCCGGAACACATGAAGCTGACGATCGCGCCCGACGAGCGTTTGGTGGAAGGTGCCGAACTTCCACCTCCCGGACCACAAGCGTAAATGCCACTCCCCATATTCTTTCCATTGGATGCCGGGAGCGGGAAGTCGCACGGAGAAGGAATAGAGCAAAATTGGGCTTTCTCAAATGGCGCCGCCGGATCGACTCGACTAATGGGACCTGGGTCTCGCCATGCGACGTTGGAGGATATATTTGGATTTCACAATTACGACAGGCTGCTGGCGATGCGTGGGTTGATGACTCGGTTGTCTGGCGTGCGGGGAATTCTGACTGATTGACAGATCGTGTTCTGCCCAAACGATTAGCGTTGGCGATCAAGGAAGGAACGGCCCACGCCGCGGCATTCGATGCATTCACGAAAGGATTGAAGAAGGTGCGGCCAGACCAGGTGGAGGAATAGAGAGGAATGGTGGATACTTGGGAGGCCACCCAACACACCACACCTGAGGGTTCGCCATTCGAGCTCAAAGATGAAGGTATGCGTGACTGTCGGACCCCGATAAGAAATTGATTGCGGGGAACAGTGACAACGCTGCGGGACATCCAGCTTCAAATCGCCACCGAGGAATTTGTATGCACGGGCGACGGCATTGAGGTGGAGCGGGACCATAGCCCGGGGACATTCATCACTATGGGGCTGGACATCGAGGAGGCTCAGTAAGGATTTATATTCTTTTTGGCGTCGGCATTGCTAAATATGTGCAGGCGTAAACTGACAGTAGATGTCAGTGCCATTAAGGATCCTTCAGCAACACAGAAATTGGATTTCACAAGACGCCGCACTGCGCTCCTACGGCGGATTCACAAATTTCGGGAAATTCAGCGCGTATACATGCCGTCGGTCCGCGGCGCTTTATCGGTTTCGCAAAAGCAGATGTTTGATGGAAATGGGGAACAGTTACCGGAGGCAACGCGGCTCTTCATGCCGTCAGAGCTGCCGGACGCGCCGATTCGGACTAGGGTGTGCGCTTTGGGCCTACCTGAGATCGAGGCCCGCATGCGGGAAGCGGAGTCAACGGAGGCGCTGGAGGCGGTGCGCACCGGGCTCCGCACACGTACAATGACTAACCGATACAAGCTGCGAAATTACACCGGTCAGGGATTGATGACAAAGGGCCAAGGCATCCTGCGTCAAATCAACGTCCGCATTCACATCGCGAAGCTTCGCTATCGATACTCACGAGCGGCGCTATTGGTTTTGCGGGGGTCACGGAGCATGGGAGGGGCGGCTACGTGTCCTGGCTGACGATGATGTGTGGGGGCTCAACGAGCGTGCGTTAACGGACGAGGAGAAGGCGCAGAATGAGCACTGGGCAGAGATCGGCGGTGCTATCATTGAAGGTGGTGTCGCGTGCGGCGGGGGGTGGCGGCGGGGGAGGGCAATCACACGCTCTCGTGGATATGGTACTCGGTCGGCGTGGTGGAGGGGGGAGAATGATATTCGTCTGGAGGACGGTAAAAATTTTATTTTGCTCGGATTTTATAAATTTTCTAACATGCATCTCGCCTAGCACTACGGGTCGAGTGGTGTAAAGCATTGGCCCGGTCCCGTAGGTATACAGAGGAGGTGCGGCTGCTGCGGGAGGAAATGCGCCGCACGATCGCGTGCACGGGGTGGTGGCGGCGGCAGATTGGGAGCGATTGGCAGGGGAAAGCTTGGCGGGAGCTTCAGAGGAGCTGACAGAGGGCCGCTGTGCATATGCGGCCGAGCATGCGTTAACAGAGCGTGCGCGGTGCGCGGATCTGGAGAAACGGTGGCGTCCCATTCTGGATAGAGCGGACGCGTATTTGGCGGGAAACACAGACATTGCGGCGGTGACGGTTGAGGTGGATGTAACGGACGAGTTGGATCCAGAAGAGGAGGAGGCGCGGCTGGAGGGCGACGCCGGCGAGGACGATGGGGCATAGAAGCTGTTTTAGGCAGTCTGCGTCGTCTGATGTAAACATGTGTAAATACATCGCCGTTTGTGGTCATCTAGCTGACCGCGGCAAGGTTTATTCCCCAA
This sequence comes from Mycena sanguinolenta, assembly GCA_014462675.1. Lineage (NCBI taxonomy): Eukaryota > Fungi > Basidiomycota > Agaricomycetes > Agaricales > Mycenaceae > Mycena > Mycena sanguinolenta. The sequence goes on along the minus strand of JACAZH010000062.1, from coordinate 31,869 downwards.
ACCTTCATAGCCGAGTGAAATTGGCAGCGTCCCGGTGCCGATTGGGGCAGGAGGGAACAATTGCGGGCGGGGAGGGCGGGGAGGGACTGTTTATAGGAGGAGGCTCGGATCAGAGGTACAATGCAATGTGGGTACCTCTCTGTCGCATCACCCAGGTGTACCATTAATGCAATGTACCCCCCTGTCATGGTAGGGTACATTGTATTATAGTAACAACCACTGGTGCATCGAGCAGTTGCTCCGCCGCTGGAGCGCAATTGCAAACGTCGATCTCCACGTCGGAAATAGCTGGGTAAAAATCAGCGTTATGAAATCCCAGTGTACCTCATTCACAATCTCACCTGTGAACCGCACTACAGATATCTTGCAAAGCGTGGTCAAGCCACAGGCACAGGCCGATCTGCCTGGGGGTCGTAGCGCATCGGCGTCTCGTAGTCCGCGCGTCCGGTGCCATAGCTTCACGAACACAGGTACCAGCGCCGGTATAACCTCGCGTTGCCACGTTTCGTTCTGATTTTCGCAGTTGGCCTGATGCCTCTTCTTCGTGGGGGATTCGCGGCCCTTCTGCGGAGACGCAGTATGTCGAGAACGCCTCGTCATCCTCGAAGTCGAAGTCGCTGGAGGCAGCAGCAACGTTGTGGGCGATGTAGGAATCCTCAGCGAATGAGGCGATGGGGGAAACTCTTGCACCAGCGGCGGACCACTTTTCTCGATTAGCGTGCGCCCGGTGTGGCAGGTATGCGACGGGTTCCTCCCTTGGCTTGTGCTTCTTCAGGTAATGGGCGTTCTGAGGACCGTCCACAACCGTCGGCCGCTCCTTCCTCTTAGCCTTGTTCTTTTCCGACTTGGTGGGTTTGCCATACGCCATCGAGCCTGAGAAGCGTTGAGTACGAGTACAAGTTTCAAACAACGCGGATGCCACTCACTCAATGTCACGTTCACTTTGCTTTGTTCCTTTCCGCGTGCGATCACAAGTGTACAAGACAAGATAATTATATTCTAAAGGATTCTAGTACTTTTGGTCGTTCTTTTATTCTCCCGGTCCATCACGCATGGGACGCGCAAGTGTCCCAGCTAGTATGAATCGATTTTATATTCGACTTAAAAATTACAGTGCAGCCGCCTACGCCAAAAATCAAAATAATACATTTCTGCATCTACTACCGCTACACAAGCAGCTCTCTGCGCCCGATCTCAGACGCCTCCTGCATGCGATCACATTGAGAGAATAACCCCACTAGAGATAGGGCAGATCGCTCGACGATTCCGTGCCCGCCAATCGCCAAAACCGACCTGGTTGAGGGCGAGGCCCGGGAGGAGAGCGGGGGGCTCGAGGTTCCTGGCGCGCGGAAGAAGCGCTCCCATGCTGCTCGGATCTCCGCGACGTCGGGATTGCGGGCGCGGCGCTCGAGGTCTGCCCAGGTGATTGGGATCTGAGGTGTGGTGGGCTGAGCCGGCACCGCGACGTCGGTAGAGTCCGGGCTTGCACTAGTTAGAGTCAGTAAAGGGGGGTGAAATTGAAAAAGAGACACGTACGGATGACCTGCTGACTGGTCCCAGGCTGGCGTCTGACCCGAGGTGAGCGACTGACCCCACGCCGATTGTCCCCAGGCAGGTTGTCCCCAGGCTTCGTCACCGTACCAGTTGGTACCTGGGCCCCAGTACGCCTCAGATTCGGTCATCTTCTGGCAGCGTCGACGAACAGCTAAAAAGAGGACTCAGTTGAAGAAAACAAACAGGAAGCACACCAGTACAACGTACCGGAATTTTCGATTTTAAAATGACTACGGGAGGAGGATGCAATTCCTGACATGGTGGAGTTAAGTTAAGAGTGGGTGGCAGTTAGAAGAGCGTTCACACACACCTTTCAATCCAACCTCGCTCATTGTCCTACGCTTTGATTCCCACTATTACCATTTTTGGTCGTCGTCGCGCCTTTTTGGATAATTTTCGCCTCCTCTCTGAATTCCACCCAGGCAATACACAATCGCTACGCGCTACGCGCTACAGGCTACAGACCACAGGGTACATCTACATGTAATAGGATGAATATCTGTCGTCTACCGATACATTGAATGTCCGATTTATTATCGCAAATTGTAAGGTAGCATGCTTTTGGTTGGATATGTGCTTGCGCATTCTCCGTAAGCCCGGCCCCGACGACAAGGGAAGCATGCATGCCCGGGGAATTAACTACCATACATGCATCGTATTTGACATTAACCCGAATTATACTCTAATTGAAGACCGTGTCGTGTACTATTCCGTAAAATCCACTACTCGATATTGGCTGCAACGACGTCTGCTTTTGAAGCGCCTTGATCTTGGCCGCAGCTACGAAGGACTCCATGTCCGAAATCCAAAGCTCCTCTGGAGGACGAGATATCAGGCCACAGACCAGAAGGAAGCAGGGACAAAACACGTACGTTTGCAGTACAGCTCGTGACACTTGGTGTTGAAGGGCGTGGTACGGTATCTGTTGTGGAGGCGGACGGTGATCACGTCGCATTCTGGGGACGAATCCAATGCCTCGATTGAGAGACGCCTGTACGCTGCGACGCGCTCCCGCACTGGCAAAGATGAAATGTCAGTAACGCTAAACAAATAATGGGCGAATGTACCTTCGAGATCAAAAGCTACGCGGACGATCGTCGAGAAGGGGGAATGGGTTCTTGATATCCAGGACTCTCATGGTGCGTTGAGCGAGCTGCAGGCGGTCCGCACGGCGCAGCTTCAAGAAGCGTTTGTGGATCTGGCGCAGACCGTGCCTTGGTGGCGAGCAATTCGTCCATACCGTCGGCGAAGTCGCAAAGGTAACCGTACTCGTCCCAGAACGCACCAGCGGAAGCGAAGTACGCGTCGAGTGGGGCGGGATCGGTGTAGACACAAGCGGAGACTGAGGACGACATTATTAGCTGATTTAGAACAAGATGTAAGATTACGCACTCGCGCGATGTCTCAAGCCGTCTAGCTTATACTCGTGCCTCTCCTTCGCCCCAATGAACGCAAGGATGAGCTTGGATTCTTCGCGGGGCAAATCGCCAGAGTCCGGCTGGAACGTGTCGTGGGTCTCTGCGTATTTAGCAGCTATTTACAGTGAGTCTATGCAAAGCTGGCGGGCACTAAATGGCACTTGCCAAGGCGAAGATAATGTAGTTTTTTGCCTCGGTGAACAGGATCAGCAACTGCAGGCTAAGTCAGAAGAAGAATACCAAAACAAAAGCCAAGGGTACGCACGGTATTCCTCCCTCGCGGTGCAGACATGTGCATTGGCAGCGGCGCACGGCTTCGTCGTTGTCCGTCGAGCCTTGTGAGGATGGGGCGACCGCGGCGTCCGTATTTACCGTCTTCTCAGGCAGGCTGAGCGCGGGAGGCAGGTGCGCCCGAAGCCAGAATGAAGCCGGCGGGATGCTGGGTTGTGCGAGTAGCTGGCATGGTAGGTGTAAGTATGCAGTCGGTGGCAGCATAACGGGTCCCGGCGCACCATTTAATCGACCGCATTGTTCTGCGCTTTGAAGCCGTTTCCTTTTTCGTCGGTCTTCTCCACACGTGAATCTGCTGCCAAGACGGACGGTCGCTTCCCAAGTTCTCAGATGTACCTAGTACAAGTGTACTCCTACAAGAAAACGTCAAAACTACTCTAGATACTCTACATACTATATACGGCACCTGCACACCATGGTAGCTAAGGCCAAGAGGCCGAAAAGCTTCCAAAACAAACAACGTCCAACTTGATTCGCCGGTGTCGGAGAAACCGATAAGATGAGATAAGAGTTTCTCCGACGCCAAATCAAGTCCGTTAACGCTTAGCGCCCGTTAAGCGCTCAGCAAACGCAACCGCAAAAGGCGCCATTTAACGCGTCTTCACGCGTCAAACCCCTTTCCGAGCGTTCAGTCCATCACGCATGGGACGCAGCGCGTCCCAGCTAGTGTAAAATATATTTTATAATCTTATCTAAATAATACATGCGACGTGCATCGTCCGAGGACAAAATGAGATTCGTATAGTTATGTACCTGACATAATGAAACACGGAGGATGAAATAAAACAGTGTACTGGGGAAAATTCTAACAGGTACAGGCATATAGGTATAGCGTAAGTTGAAGTGGGTACGTCCAAAACTCCGTTGTGCCGACTAGAGACCATGCCCAATGAGAAGAGCGCTCGTCTGGACGCGCTTGAACGTCGTGGGCGGCTGCCACAACCTGGACGACACATTCCACCAGTGACTCCAAAGAATCGACTGGGATTCGTTTGCGCCCCACGGGCGCGTACTGACAGGGAGAAAGGTGAGATGAAAGACGGAGGGGGAAAAAACCGCACGCACCTTCGAGAAGGAAAGCCACTCGGCAATCGTGCATGAGCGAGACGCGATTTCTCAGGACGATAACTGTGAGGCGGTAGTGTATATAGTGGACGGCTGTGGACAGTCAGTACCAGGGAAGTATGGGTGTGCGAGGGGACATACCTGCTGGCAGATATTCCACTCTGCGCCCGCTCCTATCGTCGAAGAATCCAGCTACTGAACCTGTTATCAGCGACTCGAACTTTGAAGAAATTCAGAGCGTACGGGGACCGAGGACCAATGCCCGAGACGTTGACAACTGTCGCTCGCAAACCTCGCCGTCGGCAGGCATTCCAGTTGCAGCTGAGGGCATCTGCCTCGCAGGCGAGTGGTGTGCCCAGAGATTGTAGATGAATCTGGCCCTAGTAGCCCGAGTAATGACTGGCATGGTGGGGTAAGTGAAGATAGGTGGGTGGCACTGACGAGGGTACGCACTTTGAATAATGCAGCGTTGTCCATTGTCCTACGCTTTGAATCTCCTTTTTCGTCTGCTTTGCGTCGGCCGTCAAGTCTTTAGCGCCCGTTAAGCGCCCACAGACGGACACACGCCTTGACGCGTCAGGTCCATTCCAACCCTTCAATCGATCACGTATGAGACACAGGGCGTCCCGGCTACCAGCTAACCCGAGGATTATGGTGTACCCGACAATCGACAATTTCTGAAAATAAGGTTAGGGGCGGAGGGTCCGGTAAGGTCGAGGACTGACTGGCAGCGCTCAGCGCGCCCGGGAGGTGGTGGGCATGCATGTTCTTTAACTCGTAAGGTCGACCCGCCCCCTCTGCTGGATGTTGGCGACTGACCAAATTTTGTATTGTCAGGCGTCTTTTCGGATGTCGGTATGGCGAAATTAACCGACCTTCTTCCCAATGCGCCCGCAACCTGTCCAGGGTCGTTAGTGTTTTGCCTCAGCGAGAAATAGGGCGTTTTACCGGATTGCGCAGGTTCAGTACCTGTAAATTGACTTGAATTATTATCCCACCACAAAATACCGCGACTTATCTGTGCGATTTAGTATCGTGTAAAGTTCCATGCATGGGGTCGGTCGTGGTTATTCACTCTCAGTAAACCTAGAATAGGATGAGAAGATAATTTGTCGGCCAATTCTCGAACAGCCCAGTCCATTCACTTTTAAGCGCCCATCGACTCCAACTCCAGAACACGCGCCGTTACGCGCCTCGACGTGTCCAAGTCCTTTCGGGCGAGTTCATTCCATCACCCATGGGACGCAGCGTCCCAGCTAGTGTAAAGTACATTATATACGCTGTACCAGTAAATTACATTCATTGTAACGACTATTTATTTCATCAGCGTGTACGTGGGGAAATCGGTCTTGTCAAATACTTTATTGTCCTTCATGATCTTCTCGTTTTTAGCCATGCATAGGCTAGACTCATGAAAATAACCCCCGACCCCTTGCTCAAATTTCACAGCAACGACGTTTTCACCGTAGAGATGCTCGTAGGTGGGGACGGTCTGTCCATACTCGCCGATGCGACTCGCTTCGAACTTGACGTCGGGCCCGACCACCACTACACGCGTTTCCACCTGCACCAACCGCTCCTGGTCATTCCCTTCGCGCCGAGGTTTGATGCAAGTACGAGGGATCTTGAACTTGCGCTGGGTCTTTCCCGCTCCGCAGACCTCAACTTCGCTGTCGTTTGAAGACACCGGCGGCGCTCCGATCAACACATGACAAAATGTCCCGTCCAGGGCAAGCTTCGCGTCGGAGAGGCGGACTGTCAATTGCCGTAGTCCGGACGATCTTGACGTCCAACGCGCTTGTTCGCCAAGTCGGGCATGGAGAGCCACTGTCCGTCGTCCTCGCCTTCACCACAGTCAGTCATGGTCATATAACAACAAAAGCAAAGGGAATAGTACCAAGTATGACCGGGACCTCGTTACCCAGGCTCGTGGGCGGTGTGCACGGGCGCTGGATAGACGTGTCGTTCGGGGAAAGCCCCTCGATGAGTGGGCTGGTCTCATGGCGCTGCACGACCGAACAGTATTTTTGAGGGTAGCCAGCGCGCCTGACTCAATGGTAGCATGGTACTAAGAATTAGTTGGTCAGAAAATTCGTACCACCCGAACGAGAATCGTCTCACGTACAATTCATGGACAACATGTTCGATGGGTACGTTCTCGACTCTCTCGTTGGACATATCTTTTCCAATCGTGAGCAGAATTCCTCGGGACTCTTTCTGATCAATCCAGGCGTGCTTGTTCCGGCTGTCCATACGTTCGACGCGAGCCTCACTGTCGTGGTCGCCGACCACCGTCCCACGTAACCCCTTGAAGCTGCCGCGCTTGACTTGGACCTGGACACCCTCAAATCTACGCCCAGCGCCATATTTCAATCTTGACTTCGAAGTCACCAACTCCACCTCGGCGGATTTCACGTAAAGCTGATATCTGCGTAAGTAGACCATGCTTGCAGAGAATTAGATCGCTTACACGGGTCGAAGCATTCGTGTTGTCTTGCAGCTCCAGTGTATCTGGGTCGTGAAACGCAACGAGCGTGCACACCCGATTAAAATACTTTCGTTTGGTTACTCGTACCACGTCGCCGACTTGGAGTTCACGGGGAGCGCTGTTTTCTTCGTGGCCCATGAGGGGCAACAAGTCCGTGGATTCGTGGTAAAATTCGAGGGCCGGTGTCTCGATTAATATCTGGTCCGGTGCACGTTAGTAAATCTAGTCCTCAGAAATAGAAGGGAGGACATACAGTCCCAAAATTTTGCAGGTCGCACATGCGAACGAAGGGCCCCCTTCCAAGACCACTATGGCTCCAAATCGGCCGGTGTGCGCGCCTACTTTCACATCGACCAAGTCGCCGAGCTGAAATTCTCGGATAACGTGGCCGAGCGGGATTTCGAAGGTCTTGAGGTCCGCCCAGCGAGGATTTGTTTCCGCGGGCCCTATTACGTGGTTCGATGGGAACCCCGACGACGACGTGGGGGTACTCCACGGTACTGGCATCCCTCCGGGTGACAATCTCCATGACGTGCCCCACCACCCCGTCGTACAACGTCCCAGACACGACACGGACGCAGTCGTGCTCGCGAATCGGGTAGCAAGGATCGAGCATGTGGCGCACCAGATGGTCGATCCTGACGCAAAAACGGTGATCGTCGAAAGTTTTGTCCGAAGCGATGCGCTTCACCTCGGCGTACCTGACGATGGTCCCGTTCTCTTCCAGCTCCCCCAAGCGGACGATGATTCCGGCGCGACCTTTGTGCGGACCATCCACAGCCACAACACGCCGTTCTGGGCTCCGAAAAGGCGGGAGTTGGCCATTCGACGGGCAACGTGAGCAAGGACGAGTTGATGCAGCGGAAATAGGGGAAGAGCTGCTGGGGCGAAGGTCGAGGAACGATTTTGAATTGATAGTTGTTGTATGGCTCCCGTTTTTGCGCATCATGGTGAATCCAAAGTCTGACCACCCTGGAACCTTCGTTCTCTCGCGAAAGTGTTCGTAGGCTTTGCGAGAGCTGGGAACATACAGCACCTCGGTGAGAGAGAACACGTATAGGAGTTCCCCTTTGACTGGGCTACGGATCCCCGCACCCAGGTGCCTGGTACCACTGGATCTCCTCGTTTTCAAAGAAAGCGGGGTTGGCGGAGCCGGCGGGTGCAGCTGCTGCATACGATGTCTGTTTATGCCGTTCCTGTTCTTGTTTCGCCCGTTGCTCGTAGTGCGATGCTAGGGCAAGCGCCTCTTCGTGCTCTTTAGCCTCCGAGTTTGGGCGAAGGCGAGGGATTTCCTGTTGAGGAGTATCATCCAGAAATTCTGCGAGAATGATTTAATTAGCGTAATTCAAGTCGAGGGCGAATAGCGTACCTTTATCAGCCAAAGTCTCCTCGATGTCCTCCTCCTCCTCCTCCCCTTCGCCGTCCGAATCATCCGCCGCCATGTCCAGGAAGACGCACACCGGCATTTCCTCCTCCACATCGTGGTCGGAATCGGTGCCGTCAGAATCCGGGTTGGGCGCAAGGAAGAAGCTGGAGTCAGGTTGCCCATCGTCCTTCTCTTTATCATCCTCGCCCTCCTCGCCGTCAGACTCCTCGTCGAGCACCTTACGCGTCGTTTCTTGGGGCGGAGGTGGATCGGGCGCATCCTCGTCCTCACTGCCTTCCTCTTTCTTGTCCTTGTGTCGACGTTTCTGCGCCTGCGGTGTGGGATCGCGCACAAACGAGGCCCCTGGAGCAAAAAAGCTCGGCGGCGGATGGCGCTGGTGCGGCTGAAGGCTGCGGAATTGACGAGTTTTGGGGCGGAGATCGGCGGGCGGGTAAGCGTGCGGCGTTGGGTCGGGGTCGGGCAACATTGACTGGTTGTCAATCCAGCCGTAAGCTGCAAACGGCGTAGGGTCCCGCGAGCCCGGCAAAAAAAGCGGCGCGTCGGGAGTCCGTGATTGGAAGAGTGTGCTTGGTACGCGGTATGGCGCTGCGGCACGCAAACGGTCTTCATGCCCGGCGAGTATAGGTGCCATGACGAAGTCTTGATGGTCGACCTGGCGCACCTGCGCCTCGTATGAGTCGGGGGTCGTCCTCGACGCCGGCATCGTGCACTATCATCGAGCTTGTGAGTATTATGAAGTTTTCTGCGAGAGTGACTCACTCTCAGCGTCGGTGGTCAACCTCAGCGCTGTCGTCGATGTACTTGCTGGTTCTGTGACGTGGTCGCCGTTGTCAGCGTCGGTGATGTATACGCCACGCGCATAATAACACCCAAAAAAATTCTCTTCTCATTTATTTCCAATTCTTTGATGCGCTAGACGCGCGTCGTCTCACATTCCATTCCGTTCGCGGATTCTCTGATTCATTTCGCTATATACTAGACTACGCTACTACTTACCGGCGAGACATCATGGTAGTAAACGAAGAGTGTGAAGGGCTTACATAATGATTGCGTGCTTGCCTTCCTCGGATTCGCTGGATGACGGTCCGCTATCCGAGCGATACCGAACAAGGCAGTCACTCTGTGACATGCACAGCTTTTGGCCTCTTGCCCTCCGCCGCCAAGGTGGTTACGGGCAAGAGGCCAGGCGGTGTAGGGACGCACGCGAGGCGGGGTATGGGTGAAGGAAGATGTATAACGAGTATATAGATAGAGTCTGGGATAAATACAGGCCGTTAGCACTCATGTGAAGGAGAGAGTAAAAAAAAAGCGAAAACGCACGAGATAGTGGACGATCGGCGGGTAGAGCATGGCGGAGAGTGGGGAAGGTGAATCCAAGGCGTCGCGCAACCCAAGGGGACAACTACAAGCACCTAGAAGGCTCTACGACGGGTTAGTGAGGGAACTGAGGGACGGGGAAATATTGAGGCGTACAGTGAGCGAGTCCACGAAAAAAGTCTTCCATCAACTGATGATAATTAGCGATGCGGATAGCTGCGAACACACAGCCCGACGTACGTGCACGAGAGGTAGGAAGGCGCAGAGCACGGTGAGTGCATGTTAATCTAAATAGCGCCACGAAATCTAAAAGTTAAGTTTTCTCAGAGCGAAACATCCTGCGATGCAATTGGAACGACCAAACCTGGGAGAGAGTAAACATGGAAGGATGCTAGGTATGTGATTTTTCAGGGCTTTGGACGCGTCTGACGGAACGTGGGTCAGTATACGCGTCGAGGACTCCAGGAGATGGCCAGAGAACGTACGAAGTGGGGAGAGCAGATTACGCTCTGCCGTGGTGTAGACCTAGTGGTGACAAAAATTCAGTCGCGGTGCATCACGTCGAGCGAGGTACGTACCCCGACTCTGAGTAAAGTTTTGACTTGATTCTGACCGCCAGAAAGGTCAGCATACTGAGAGGAACACGAAACACGAAGCCGACGTACTCGAATTCGCGAGCGGAAGAAGTCCTAGACGAAAATTTGGCCAAGAAACTGCGTTGGGATGTGGTGGCAGAGAGGACTTGGGAGAAAATTGGAATCGTAGGGTGAAGAGAGAGAAGTTAGTAGAGATTACTCATTGTTTGAATCAAAGCGCTCTGATGCGCAAGAACTATTGTGGACCCGTTGTGACTACAGCGCTTTGAATTTCCGGGATCACGGGTCGGTTGAATGCCACTCGATCCAATCTCTCTCTTACTTATCCCTCGAATTTTATCTGCAGCTTCAAATAATGTCTGGGCGCCAACTCCGCCCTCGCGCCCAGAAGGCGCCCTCGACCAATGCCAAATCCCGAGCACCTCCCAAAAAAGTGAGTCCCTGTTGGTTCCCAGACGCTCGATATTCACTCATAAAGTCTCAGTCTCAGGAACGTGCGGAACCTGCGCCTACTGTACCAAGTAAACGTAAGAAAAATCACGTCGAAGAGGACGACGGCGCCGCTACCAAGAAAACCATCAAGAGTACGAAAAGATCTGCGAGTGCGAAGAATGTGAGTTAACTGGCCAGTCTGTTCTATGGCGCGTTTTCTGACAACAGTCCAGGCCGAAGCGACCCGGCCAGAAGACGTGAATGAGACAGCTTTACCCCCGGTGCCTGTAAATTTGGCTTCTGCGCCGAAACAATTGGTACTCAATTCCTGTGGCGATATTTAGGTCCAAGAGAACCGGTCTCGTTCTCGCAAGAAGGCCAGGAAGAACGATCCAGCGGATAACGTGGGTTTCACCCGTCGTTCTATTTGTAAATTATCTAACAATATTCAGGAGGAACCAGCGGCTGAAGCATCTGAGCCGAACAAAATACTCGAGCCGGTCTGTCTTATTTTTCCCGCTGCAAGCAGGAATATTGACTGTATTCAGGTTGATCATAACGTGCCGGAAGTCGAGGGTCAGGAAACCGAAGTCGCCAAGCCAGTACGTTCATTTTCTTGCCCGCGAAGACAGACCATTGATTCTTTGATTGTCTCAGGTCGAAGAGAATGTCCAAGAAGTCGAGCCCGAAGAAACCCCAATCGCTCAGCCTGTACGTTCATCTCCTTCTCCGCGAAAGACATTATTGATTTTTTATTGCCACAGTTCGAAGAGAACGCCCAAGGAGTCGAGCCTGAAGACACCGAAGTCGCCAAGCCGGTACGTTTATTTCCTTCTCCGCGAAAGGACAGACGATTGATTTATTCATTGCCACAGGTCGAAGAGAACGCCCAAGGAGTCGAGCCTGAAGACACCGAAGTCGTCAAGCCGGTACATTTATTTCCTTCTCCGCGAAAGGACAGACGATTGATTTATTCATTGCCACAGGTCGAAGAGAACGCCCAAGGAGTCGAGCCTGAAGACACCGAAGTTGCCAAGCTGGTACGTTTATTTCCTTCTCCGCGAAAGGACAGACGATTTATTTATTTATTGCCACAGGTCGAAGAGAACGCCCAAGGAGTCGAGCCTGAGGACACCGAAGTCGCTAAGCCTGTACGCTTATTTGCTTGCCAGCGAAAGACGAGAATATTAACCCATGTGTTTCCAAAGGCCGATGAAGACATGCAAGGAGTCGAGCCTGCGAATACTGAAGTCGCTAGACCGGTAAGTTCATTTCCTTGCGAACGAAACAACTGAGTACTGATTCATTTCAAGGACATATTTAGCTGGCCGCCGCCGCCGCCGCCGCCACCGTCAGCCAGAGCTTCACCCTCGGGAGCGTCGCGTTCACACCCGACACCGCCGGTCGCAACTCCGATGGACGTCGACCAGGACTCGGGCCCCGCTGTTCCAGAGACCACTGATCCGGCAGCCGTGCCTGTCGAGACTGTCGTGGACAACGAGGCGCCAGAAATCGCCGACCACACGCATAGCGACTCGGACGAGAAGGATTCAATTCCTCGGACGAGAAGGATTCGAGTTCTTCTGACGAGAAGGATTCGAGTTCTTCTGACGAAGGATTCGACTTCCTCTGAGGAGGAAAAGCCGACGGCCCCTGTCGCAAAACGCGCCCATACGGATTCCCGAGCCCAAGTCCCCGCCGCTGATAACAAGCGCCCTGCCCCACAACCTCTGCCTCAGATCGATTTCACCCAGATCCAGAGTGCCCCGACTCATCGCAGAGCCGCAGTAAAGGCCAAACCTCCGGCCCCTGCAGAGGATCAACCGCCCTCGGATCCTTCGGTTCCACCGCGCGATCAAGACAAGTCTCCCCTCCCTTACTGGACGACGGAGGAAGCCGCTATCGCGCAGCGGGCTGACGCGGCGTACGCCAGGAACCAAGACCGAAAGATCCGGACGGTGTTGTCCGATAGCGATGACGACGGGGACAAGGCGGGTACCCGCATGATTTCGAGGAGGAAGAGGACGAGGACGAGCAGCACAAAGACAGCGGGTCCGAGTCTGACTGGTCGAAGGACGCGAGGGAAGCAGCCAGGCTGCGAGCCAAAAACCCGAGCGAGTTCACCACTCAGGAGGAAGACGACGAAGAAGATTTGATGAACTTTGAGCAAGAAGCGGCGGTGAAGGATCGGAAGGCGAAGCACAGTAAGAGCCGAAAAGCGGCGGACGACGACGACGACGACGAGGAGGAGGAGGAGGAGGGAAATGTCCAGATCCAAGCCCAAAGCCAAAGCCAGAGGCAAGGCGCGCGCCGGGAGGGAGCTCCGAGGGACAGTCGAAGCAGTCGCGAAAAGGCAAGGAGAAGCAGACGACACCAGCCAGCCCCCGGCGCCGACCACGCCATCCACGGCGACGACGGGAACGATGCGGACAACGAGGAGGGAAGTTCTGCGCCCTACAAATCCGGACCCGATTCCAAAGGCCGCGCAAGACGCCTTGTTCCGCGCTTGGGACGACTTGGAGAAAGCGGTGACACGAACAGCCGCAGAGATCAATAAGCCCGAGCAGCTGCTGTGGAAGCTGCTCGGCACTGAGCCGAGACAAGTCAGGGCGACGAACTGGTGGAACGTATATCAGATCTACTTGCCCGCGGAGGACGGTGGCAATCAGAAATATCCCGAGAATCGTAGGTGATTTAACTGATTTTCCCGAACGATACTCACGTCGCATGTCTACAGTCAGCGCAAAGAACAGAACTCAACTAGACGGGCTCATGTGGAAACAAGAGAAGGAAAAGGCAGGGCTCAAGGACGACGAGATAAACGAGAAGACAATTCGCCAGAAGATGCCCTGGCTGGCGGACTGGTACGACAAATATCTAGCCAGCATTACGGAGAATCGCTCGGAGGAGTCCGCCGACCGCGTGGTCGTCAGCGTTGTGGAGGATCTCAATAAAATCGTAAGTGAATTAATCGAGCGGCGACAATTGATTCACGGTATTGGTCGGCAGAGTACGCGCGTACCGGGACGCGAAGGTACATTCTTTTGGATGGGTCATCAATCCCAGGGGGAAATCAACTCCCTTTGGATCCACCGCGGCTATAAGCTCGTGCGGCAACGAAATGCGGGCGTGTGGAAACGGACGGGTGCAGAATACAGATCGCTCATCCAGTATGTCTCCCATTTCGTTTGTATTCCCAGCCAGTCGTTGACGCCAGATGCACAGCGTCGCCGAGATGGAGCTCGATGGATCAAACGCGAGTACCGTCGTTGACGCCGGACGACGCCCACGAGTTGGAGAAGCAGCGTCTGCAATTTGACGAGGACGGGCAGCTCCTCTGCGTGTCCCGCAACGCCGAGCGGAAATTCATCAAGGACTGTTTGGTGACAGATATCGGTATGTTACTCACCGTGATCGGAGTAGAGTCCTGCTGACGCATCCTCTGAAATTTCAGTACGCATACTCGTCGCACGGGGGTAAAATTACGATTCTCGAGGCTACGACAAACCCCCCACAAATGCACTGGGCATCATGGCTCGATTTCGCGTACGACAATAAAATGCGAATCGAAAAATGGGACAACAGAATGGCATCAGAGGGGAGGTATCCGAAAAGTGGCTTCAAAATCACCGCCTTCCAGGATCGCGATAACATGCGCATTATTCCTGCCCTCGGCGCGAGGCACTTCCCTGAAGGAGACAACGAAGATCGTGCTAAATTAGCCCAGCAATCGCTCCGGATCGTGTCGTGGACAGCGGGTAGGTTCCCACATCTCCCTGAGAGTTGTATGAGGAAGCTGACCACGAGTTAGACGAAATGGCTCGGCCCGTTGAGGAGCTCGGCGACATCCCGATTGTCGTCTCTAAAGCCGGTACCACCCTCCGAACCGTCGCAGACTCGACCAAGTGGAAGAAACAGAAAGCGAAGGCGAGGGCGAAGGACCTGGAAAAGAGCAAGAAGCGCAAGAAAACCCAGCCAGATGCACCGAAGAAGTCAGTTCCTGCATCTGACGACGAGGAAGAGGAACCGAGGGCGCCAAAGAAATCGGCAGCAAAGAAGAAACCTGTGCCAAAGCCGAAGCCACCCCAAACCTCTGACGACTCGGAGGACGAGGCGCCAGCACCCAGGAAGAAGGTCCGACTTACGACGCCGCAGCCACTCCAGCTTAGCGACTCGGAGGAGGAGGCGCCAACGCCCAAAAAGAAGGTCCGAATTGCGGCGCCGCAGCCCGTTCAGTCTAGCGACGATGAGGACGAGGACGAGGGTAAGTACCATCGCCTATGATACCTGCGTTGGTCGCTGATGAGGCTACAGAGCGATCCAGCGTGCGACTGGTCAGAATCTGAGGAGCCCGATGCTGATACACATAAGAGTAAGTCTCGCCGAATATCAGATAGCTCGGTATTGACGGCTGGTCTACAGAGTCTGGAGCTCGACCGAGAGGACGAAGCGACGCTCGCGGTGGCCAGCCTGTACGCACGTATTCCAGGAGCAGGAGTCGCGAGACCCGCGTCCGGCGTATCTCGAGGGAACGAAGCGACGCTTCTGGCGGTCAGCGCAAGGAATCTCGAGTCCAGAAAGCAGGTCAGTCTATATTTCAGGAGGGTGGCGTAAAGACTCAAGAATTACCAACAGGCTCTTCGGTTGCAACGGCAGACATCGGGCCACAAAAGCCGTGCTGTGGACAACAAGGAGCACGAGAAGGTCTTCACGAAGAAGCAGAAACGCGACCTTGTAGAGTTCTACCACAGTGCCGAGAAGGAGGACGAAGAAGCGGCAGCGGTAGCTCACCGCGACCCCAAGATGAAATGCCGCCTGCAAGTCGGACAAGACTACAGCCCACATATCTACTGTCGGGTGGAGAAATTGAAAGACGGACAAGTACAAGCGTCGATCGACAAGAACACATTCTTGTGGGATGCCATGGACGGTTGGCGCCCTCTTGGGCGTAAATATCGCTGTGTTCCGGACTCCAAAAGTCGAGATATTTATGATACCTGGGCGCGGCGTCTGCGCTTGACAAAGTGAGGCGCCGAGGCTCAATTATGATTACCTAGTTCTGTATCGTTGTTTATGCGATAGTCGTTTTAACTCTCTCCCCTGGGAACTAAGAAAGCAAATCAAAAGGTGAGCTAGACGGAGGGAGGGGAAATACAGGTAAGCAACAACGCCGTTTTGCTTGCTATTGAACGCTAACGCCTGCTTATATAGGGTCCCCAGGCGCCACTCAAGACGAACACAGCCACAGGAAAGGCGCATCACCGTTCGCGCCACCGTCGGCCAGCCGCGTCAAGGGCGGTCCTCAGATGCTCCCTAAAGCAGCATAACATGCCCACCCATCGTCTCCTGGAGCGCTGAGATCCCTGCGTCAATGGCCGAATTTTGGGAAGCGGGCGAGCGTCCGAAGGGGTCCGTGCACTGTTTATTGCATTATTTTCCAAGACGCTATCCTGATCCGATATGCTCTACAGGAAATGGAATATGAGGGAGGAACTGCCACGCACATACATGCTCGCGACGCCGGGGTGCGATAATCAATTTTTCTTGCTGGTCGGGTCGTGCTGACTGAAGATTTTCAGAAATACATCAATGTCTCCGCCGTCGCGAACGAGGAAAGTCGTTCGCTCGTGGTGAGTATTTCTAGCATTACGTCCCAGCTTCTTATGCTAAAACGAGGCGCATATGGGGTCATTTGGAAGTGTCGGCACCAGGGTACAGCCACAGCGAAGGCGCATCACCGTTCGCGCCACCGTCGGCCAGCCGCGCCAAGGGCGGTCCTCAGATGCTCCCTAAAGCAGCATAACATGCCCACCTATCGTCTCCTGGAGCGCTGAGATCCCTGCGTCAATGGCCGAACTTTGGGACGCGGGCGAGCGTCCGAAGGGGTCCGTGCACTGTTTATTGCATTATTTTTCAGGACGCTATCCTGATCCGATATGCTCCACAGGAAATGGAATACGAGGGAGGAACTGCGACGCAGATACATGCTCGCGCCGCCGGGGTGCGATAATCATTTTTTCTTGCTGGTCGGGGCGTTCTGACTGAGAATTTTCAGAAATATACCAATATTTCCGCCGTCGTGAACGAGGAAAGTCATACACCTGTGGTGAGCATTTCAAGTATTCCGTCCCGGATTTCTATGCTAAAACGAGGCGCATATGGGCTCATGTGGAAGTGTCGCCACCGGGGTACAGCCACAGTGAAGGCGCATCACCGTTCGCGCCGCCGTCGGCCAGCCGCGCCACAGGGGGTCCTGGGCTGCCCCCCTAAAGCAGCATAGCATGTTCACCTGTCGTCTCCTGGGGCGCCGGGCTCCCTGCATCAATGGCCTAATTTTGGGACGGGGACGAGCGTCCGAAGGGGTCCATGCACTGTTTATCGAGAGAACGCGATTTATTCATGGCTCATCTTTACTTCTTTGTTTCATTTTCCATGTTTCTTTCCCGGGGACGGGTGTAAGCTTTGCTGCATCCTCGTGCTCCCTTGCCGTGGGCCCTGGGCTTAGTACGCGCGCATTTACCGGTGCGCGCGGAAGCCAAATGCACGTAAAGTCTTGTAAGAAGATTGTGGATTTTTTGGTCTTAGACTCAGATTGTTTAAATGAAAGGTGTGTGTAACCCTGCTTGGTTCATCCCCTGTTACTGAGCCGTGTTGTAATGGGGCAGCCTGGAGAGTCGAGGTGAGGCGGGGGCATCATGGCGGAAGGAGGTAAGGAAAAAACACTGAGCTTTCGAAGGGACTCTGAGCTAAGTACTCGATTTGTAGCTGCAGTGAGTCTCACAGATGGGTGGGGTCCGGACCTGCAACAAACAAAATAAGAATACGCTGCCAGGACTTGTCCGAGTCGAGTCGCGCTCGGAAGCCTCTGGGACACGGCGGATGCGCGGGAGAACAAATATGGGCGCTGGTGCTATGTGCAAAGCGGACGTGCCGCAGCAGGCGCGACGTTCGCGGCCGCACCGCATGCATTCGGGCTTAGGCGCCTTCGGCGCTAATCCGATATCATGGGTGATTTCGTGTTTCCTCCAGGTTTCGAAGGAGAATGAGACTGTTTGCAGCTGTCCTGACGCTCGCAGAGTGCTCCGAACCATGAGTGGGGGCTCGACCTTAGACGAAAGATAAAAAACGAGCCGCTGGGAGTCCTCGGGGTCGCGTCTCAGAATCGTGTTTAGCACACGGCCGATGAGCGCGAGAACGGGTTTGAGACCCCACGAGTGTGAAATAAGTGACGACGCGTCTCGCCGAACCCGCGGCGTTCGATGTGGGAGAGTCCCACAAGCATTGCGGTTTAAGCGCCTTCGGCGCTAATTTGAGATCGCGTAGCCGAGCATCCTGATTCGGTCCGGGCACCTCCAGCGAGTGCCCCGTCCTTGGCGTTCTTGACCGGAAGCCGTTAGGCTGGCGTGCAGAACGCGCGCGTTCGGTTGTGCGACAGTCGCAGACAGCACTGTGACTTAGGCGCTGTTGGCGCTTAATTGAGATCGCGTCGCCGCGAGTCTTGGATTGGTCGGGACACTTCCGGGAAACGCCTCGTGTTGGGCGTCCTTGACCGGAAACCGCTGCGCTGCGTGCGCAACGCGCGCGTTCGATTATGCGACGGTCGGACACAGTACTGTAGCTTAGGCGCATTTGGCCCTACTCGAGTTCGCGTCGCCGCGCGTCTTGGCTTGGTCGGGACGGTCCCAGGAAGCGCCCCGCCCATGGCGTCCTCGACCTGAAGCAACGGCGCTGCCTGTAGTTTGCTGGCTAGTTTGTTTCTGTGCAAATAAGCAGAACCTCAGGTGGCTGCGCCTGCTGTGCTTGTCATCGTTTACTGGGACGATCCGCCGCCTACTCACCATCACTTCGACATCGTCCAGCTACTTGGTGTGGGTTATCACTTCGATTGCTTCTGCCTCCACAATTCTCGACGCGCCGATGGTCCGACTACGCCCCGCCGCAAATCCATCGCGCAGGGGGACCCGAAGACAACTAATTGGGTACGCCGCCACTCACTGTCGCTAGCGTCGGCTTGCTTGACCTCCACCGAGCGGCGTATCCGGACTGGGCACCCCCGCCATCGACAACTTCATAGCTAAACGGAGCTGCCGTCCGTTCTCGCTCGAGGGTCCGGGCGGCGTCTACGTGGTCGCGCCGCGTCGCGCGCATACAAACGCGCAAAAATTCGGCAAATTGGAAGCGGGACAGCGGGCGCAAGTGATCGATTTGAAGGGCGGCCACACGAAACGTATCGAGCGTCGTCGCCACGAGTACGAGACCTGCGAGCGGGGGCGCCAGAAGATCGTATGGATCTGCAAGTACTCGGTGAGGCGTCGGTACTACTGCGGTACGGCGTCTTCGCGTTTTTCTTTGCTTTTTATGTGATGCAGTTGATCCTAATTCCACTCAGAGCGCTTGCTTCACTTATGTCTTTTCGCCGTGGGAGGTGTGCGTGCTGTCGGGCGGTGCCCGTGCGGCACCCTTCATCGGGAGTTTTTGCTCTTCAGAACCGTCGGCGGTCTAGCGGTATTTCATGCAGTGATGAAGAGAGTCTTAGATTTCATGGGAGAGCGAGTGAGAAGGTATATCGCCCCGTAGCGCTGCCATTTTCGATTCGTGCTAATATATTCTACAGATCTTTTTTCTTTCCGGCCCTGGAGACGAAAGCGATTTACGATTACATTTGCGCTTCGTAATGAGACCTCTGATTCGCTAGGACCTACTGAATAGCCCGTGGCCTTTTACCTCGCAGAGTAATTCGTTTTTTCACGTTGTGTACGCTGCGCGCTCCGGGATGTCACGGGACGCGGGATATCACGCTCACAGCTATATAGTTGCTGAATCTGGTATATACTTATTAGCTGGCGTCTTGTGCGTTTTACTAACTTTGTAACGGTGTTCAGCCATTTTCCAGGACTGATCTGTCGGGTTGACTGGTAGAAATTTGCCCAGCCGCGGTTGCACCGCGTAACAGTCGACGCGCGCGCTAGGTGAGGTTTCTCTCTGCTGGTATGGGGATTATTTTCCGTTGCTTAAAATTGGTGTCATAGATCTATTCAACTAACCTTTCTCTCGTCGCGCAGACCCCGTACTTATTCCGAGCTGGCGTGAACATTTTATTGAGCCCGCGAAGTGGATATCGAGGTGGGCGCTGTTCAATTTCAATTCTCTTGAAAATTACTGACCTAGCTTCGTTCGTCGTTCTTCTCTGAATCGTTTGCCGCGGCGTTCGGTGCGTTGTTCTTACTCCTGGAATCGCTGACTTTGATTTTCGAGAGGTTTGGAGTTACCAGGATAAAATATTTCTGCTCGTTGCTACAAGCTACAAGCTCAAAGTCGTGCTGAATTGATATATAGGTAATTGAATCGAGATTTGTTGAGGATTATCGAATAGAGTTTTTTTTGCTGAAAATACTTGTTACATGATGAAGCTCGAGAGAGCGCTGGTAAGAACAAACACTCAACAACAACCGCATAGCAACCCAATTAGGAAGGTGTGGTAATTAGCCTGGAAAAGCACGTTCCAACGCATTTAGGAAATTTTGACTTTACAAATCTGGGCCGCGACGCGAAGCACGGTGATAAAACTATCTTGGGAGGTGCATTCCGACGCATTGGTTGAACGTGTCGACCTAGAAGTCTAGGAAAATGTTGATGCACGACAACCTCAGACTCGACCTTGATGGATGGATATGTCATTAAATTGAGATTTGCTGAGGATCATTGAATTGATTTTTCCTGGAAATACTGTTACATGCCGAAGCTCAATACACAGCGTTGGTAGGGACAAACACTCAACAACAACCGCATAGCAGCCCAATTAGGAAGGTGTGAAGAATTGAGTCGCAAAGTCAGGGAAAGTTGGACGGGAGCTCACCCCGGGTGGATGGGAGCTCCAATGGGTTGCTAGAAAGAGGTGGGAGCTCCCACCAAGATATGCAAGTTGAATGGGAGCTCCCACTGAAGGTGTGTGGCTGGTGGGAGCTCCCACTGAAAATGTGTGATTGGTGGGAGCTCCCACCGGTTTTTCGTCGCAACATGGGAGCGCCCACTGGTTTTTTTGGTAGGAGCATGGGAGCTCCCGCCAGTTTTTGGCCGAAGCATGGGAGCTCCCATGGTCTATTCATGGGAGCTCCCGGGGTTGTTTCCATGGGAGCTCCCATTGTGTTCAATTGGGTGGTTGGGTGCTCCCCCGCACATATCACTGGGAGCTCCCAAGACTGGGTGGAGGGAGCTCCCATGCGGTGAGGTTGGTGCATGGGTGCTCCCAGGAATGTTATGTTGGGTGCACCCAGCAGATGTGATGGGTGCCTCCATTGCATACAAATGGGTGCTCCCATTGCATACAAATGGGTGCTCCCATGCATGTGAATGGGTGGTCCTATGAAATTGAAACTGTTTTGGAAGAGGTATGTGGGTCCAAATGAACATATATAATATATTGGTGCGGCAAACATATACATGAGTGGATGGTGGACCAATACAAAAACAAACCATTTTGTGCAAGGGAGAAGTGAGGCTGCTTGTAATGCATTGTTGTATGTATGTAGCAGCAAGCCAGCACTATGTACCCTGCTCCTACGAGGTCTACACCCAAAGATTATTTGTCAAAACAGCTGCCAACTAATGTAGTGAACAGCAACATTCATCATGGCCTGCCCTGTGCTATGCACAATATGCACAAGCTGGGCCATAACACATACAGAATGTTTCCCAAGTAGGGCATTAAATGCAATGCTATATGCAGCAACTCAATGATGCAGGAAACAGGCATCGTGCAGGCACAAAAATCCATTTTTCACCAGTCTGTGCTGTGTGCAGGCCTGGGCTTATCACTACACTAAGCAGTTCACTAATGCAAAGCTGTATACAGCAGCCCAACAGTGCGGGAAACAGGGATCATGCAGGCACAAAAAATCCTTTTTTTCGCTCTCAAAATGTGATTTTTTCTTTGGCCTGCATGCAGAGCAGGGCAGGCCTGGGCATAATACTACATCAAATACACCAAGAAGTGTATTAAATGCAAGGCTGCAAATTGTAGCCCAATGCTGCAGCAAACACGCCCCATGCAGGGGCAAAAATCTATTTTCTGCTGCCCTGCCGGGCAGGCGTGACACGGACAATACTACACCAAATACACCAAGAAGTGTATTGAACACAAGGCTGCAAGTAGTAACCCAATCCTGCAGCAAACAGGCCCCAGGCAGGGCAAAAATCCATTTTTCGCCGCCCTGCCGGGCAGGCGTGACACGTGACATGGCTGGGAGCTCCCAGCAAGAAAGTGGGAGCTCCCAGCAAATATGTGGGAGCTCCCAGCAAAGGTTGTGCTGGGTGCTCCCAAGCAGAATATATAGGTGGGGTGGGAGCTCCCATGGAGTGAGCAGGTGCTTGGGAGCCCCACTATATTGGACCCCTCTTAGGGTAGTCATCTCTTGAGGGACAAACTACCCTAACTAGGTGCCCAGGTATGTCTGCCTGAAGTGGATGGTGCAGTTCCCCGATTTTCTGGTATTGATTCAATCTGACACTGAATAGAATTAATTCCCTATGATCAATTTTTCCGCCATTTTGAACATTCGCCGATCTTGAGCACATATATCATTGGTTATTGTGTACATCCCATTTGTTGTCATTACTCGAGTTGAGGCTTACCCAGCCGCTTATCAAGACTACAGAATCTCATGTAAAAGCTAATGTTGCCGAGTGTCCTGTATCTGACCCTACTGTTGCAGGAGGCGATTGACTATATTGAAGATGTAATTGGGTATCTGATGGTGATGTATTCTGCTGGATCCTACGCATCTTTTTTAGCACTGACAAGCAGTCATAGGAAACATCAGTATGGATACGACTGTCAACAGGCGAACTCTGTCTCGACCCCGTCCAGGGTGAGGCCACAACGAGCTCCGAACTTCCTTGGCGGGACGCCCACGTACTTCGCCTGGAGAATGTAACATTGGATGCTCCTGGCTCGGAGGACATAATCATTTCAAGCTTGAGTGAAGACCAATTTCACCAGCTCTGTTCTGGGTATCCTACAGCCCAGTCTCAGTATTTTCAAATTTCTACTGAACATCTTGTTGGACCGGGAATTTTCCGATCGGATTCTCGATATGGGACCTGTGTGAGGATCACGAAGCCTCTTCAAATCCTTTCTGAGGCAGAGCTTCATTGGAAGAATTACGGAAATGCACCAGATGAACTATTACCAAATTCGTGGATTCGGTAGGTACTTTCACTGGACTGCTTTTCATTTCTCTGAAATTGTTTTCAAGATATGACTCTAGCCAAACATCTTCTCTCCAGCTTGAATTACGGGTCTCCTTTTCGTTACATGAACTCCAGAAGACTTGGCTGGCACAGGCAAACCATATTTTCGCCGAACTTGAGGAAGTAGCGCACACCGAGGATTATGGTGCGACTTCACCTATACTACATTCAATGCTAGGTGTTCATTGTGATCCAAACAGTCTGCGTTGATGAAGTTTGGTTCACGCTTCGAATAGCTGAGAAGGACCACATCCCTGAAGGCAATCTATTCGTTTGTCCTCCCCAGGATTTCCCGCAGCAGCACCGAAAATGCGAATTCATATCAATGGCCAGCTTGTCCAGCGTATTGGTCCCTCGACCCTTCGGGTGCTGCTCGCCTCAGCATGGAGGACACCAGAAACCTGGGATTTCCTGCAATTCATATCGAAACTATGATGATTGGGAGGTCCTGGGATCGCAGCGTTTATAAAGGGCTGCGACGATTTCATGAAGGCAAGGGGTTCAATCCAGATAGTGAGGAGGTTGCGAGGCAGCTGGGGTACCCGTTGTATGATGTGTTGAGTACTCGCATGCCGTTTTCGGCTTGTGAATGTGAGCTTCAGCTTAACGGTTTGTTTTATGCCATATGTTGACTGATATATATTTTGGATAGACAAGTACTGGCGGTGCAAGTCAGAAGATCCGGAACTGTGTCGAGAATTGGGTCATTGGGTGTAATATTCGGTTTTTATTTATTACTCCACAGTCATTGGCACCGCTTTCCCCCTCACGCTGGAGAGGTCGTAGCACTCTGGGGTCGCCTGGGATCGGAAATGAGCCAGCGGGGCTCGTAGCGAGGAGGGTGGAAGCAGCGGAAAACCCAATGTATGTGACCATGTGACAACATGCGATGTATATACCTCTGAACTCTCTCACACACTGTCAGCCCAACCCCAACCCTCTTTCAGCGCCTGCATCGAATACCATGACTGAATGGAATGAATGTACGACAGACAATGACCTCTGCGTCGGAATCGCCTCGCGTATTCATCAATAGTGACAAGGGAAAGCAAGAGGGAAATAGGCGCCGAGCTCACAGCTTCTTCCCAATGCACCTGACAGCAGGAGGGGAGGTTTAAAATAAGTGGCTGTGAATCAGGGGCTGCATAGCCCAATGGTGTGCATGCCATCTTCCCACGTGGTGTTGATTCCCGCTACCTTTAGGTAAGGGTCTTAGGGCACAGCAAATCACATTTTCGTCATCCTTTTTACCGTAAGCACTGATCCCTCCGCCAAGTTCTTCACACTGCCGAGAAAGCCGACTGATTGCCGCTTCAAGTTCATAATCTTGCTGAGCCTACTCTCCGATCTATTGCAGGAGCAGCCCGCAGCACTGTCTAATCAATCTCTTTGTCTTTTCATGTCATTGTCTCCCAGTATCATTCTTTCACTTGGTGGGTATGGGCCAACGCTGTGCGTGGCATGTACGAGTACTTATATAGGTACTTCATGAATAATAGTGACAAAATTCAGTTCAACAGTTGGATTCTGAAGTGGACTGTAAATTTGGTTCAAGTCCTCCTGGACCTAAGGCACCAAATTGTTCATTTCACAGGAGAAATACACCCGTAGCCCAAATATCTCAGAAACGGGACGGGTAATATGATATTTTAGTTTTCCCCGTGGTTTTTCAAGAGTATTGACTGTTTTATTTTGGATGTAAGATCCGTTTTCACATATTCACGGATCCGAGGATGCCTAACTTGAGCTTGTTTTGAAACGGGTGTAATTTCTGGCACAAAATACGGAATACCAAGCGTTTCTACACTCCGGCAACCCATAAGATTACCACCCTCACGGAACCTACCTCAAGGACATTCTATTTGGCAAGAGTTATGACTGGACACATCGAAGCGGGAACTGAGGCGATCAGCAGAATGGAAAATGGCCTCATGCCAATGGTGGTGGGAGCCGTTGATCGTCAAGGGAATGGGATTTGAAATTGGACAGGGGTCGGAACTCGTGATACAAAATTGAATTAGTCGTACGCAGTCAGTAATCGCGGTGCACACACTTGAAGACTAGCCAGCAAACTCTGGAACGATGCTGCGTTGAGAGTGGTGGAGAGTGGAACGACACCTACGGGGAAGTTTTGCAAGTCCATGAGATGACTGCAAACCTGGTAAAAAATAACAAATACAGTGCTCAGTAGACTGGGAAAAAAAAATGACATGACCGAGGTTCGAACACACGCCCTCTGCAATGGTTGAGCATAGCCACTATTTACATTAGAAAAAATCTAGTCCCAATTTTCGTATGATTAGATTTGGGCTGAACACAACCAGTAAATCTAATGAAAGTGGAGCACAGCCACTAAATTCTGTTAATCGTTCAGATGCGACTGTAAAAAAATGAGGTCGAAATTTTGTGTATGTACAAATATTAAAGAACGATTACATAAGTACTCGTAATCGGTCAGAGAGTGACGGCAAAAAATTTTGCGTGCATTCATTCACGGTGTTGTGCTCCATTGACTCATGTTTTGCTCTGGCCGGAGTACCAGTTCTTTCGTGGCTCGGGGCAGTCGACCGCAACTTTCGATCACACTGTTCAACTGTCTAATTCAGATATCTGGGATTCTTCTCCATTCATGAGGAATGTGCATGCAGATTTTTATTTGAGTTCGACGTTAAGCTTCATATCACCCCTGCCTATCGTTCGATTCATTCCAGTGTGTAAATTCTTTTCCTTTTGAGGTACCGTCGGCTACACTTTTTAATCCACAAGCCATTGAGTATACAGTGAACACTATCAACTTGCCACGCTGTCCGACAGGCGATTGCAGCCTGTCCGGAACCTTTTTCCTCGGCACACAATCAAACCCTCTCATATCTCTCTCTTGTATTTGAACTAACGATCATATGTTGAATTTTTACTCAACCATATGTGGAGAGACTAATGGGAACGAACTCTATTCTCGGGCGCAAAGATAAGTTTTCCAACTCAGCCTGAATTTTTCTTCTGTTAACCAATGCTTCTGCAGAGGGTAAGTAAGCTGTTTCGATGAGCAAGGGCCCAAGGGCCCAAACTTAAGTGGCTGTGAATCGATCATGACACTGTGAGAGTCGAAGCTCATGAAATTCAGGGGTCAGGTTTATGAAATTCAAGATTCATCCACAAAATACATGAAAACTGTTTCATGCACTTCCCGTTTCATGCTCTTGGTTCAGCTACTTTCCAGGCTCATTATACTGTGTATGAATTTCACACAAAAAGATGATGAGTTCGTCATGAAGAAACTGGATGAAAATCACGAGATTTATCAATACTGGGTACAAACTGAATCTAATGGATCTTTTGCTGCATCCATTGCACCTAGTCGCTCTACGGCGCCCAGTCGCGGCCAAGTTGCGGTGCGCAAAAGAATTACAGGCACGGTCCGTTTGAATCGGACTGGTGTGGAGCCAAAGTGGAGCGTGACGTCACGCTCGTCATTCGTCCTTCTTCCACCTCAACCACCACCTCCCTGCCTGCACATTGACCGTCATATCCAGAAGACGATGTTCGTACTCCAGAATACACCCTCACTTGACATTATCTCTAGATTACATCGCCTCCTGGCTGTGTTCCGACATTCGACATCAAACAGCGCAGCCAACCGCAGTCTCGACTCTGCTCCAATAAGTCTTGCAAGTGGGAGTGGAAAACTGCGATGGGCGAGTATAGGCTCGAGCCAGGCAGGAAGAGAGGGATGTTTGGGGCGTGGGATTGCTGTCCAAGGTGCGTCCCCAGTGTTCTGTTCAACAGAACCACTCACCCATATTGTTTTGTTGAGGCAGATTTTTTCAGACGCTGCCACTGCCGATGTTCTCAAGGAAACAATCGTGCATTTCTGTCCCTTCTCCCTTGATGTGCAGCTATTCACGGTGCCTGAGTTCCCTCAAAGCACGCTTAGGCATAGCCGATATTTATTCGATCCCAGAGGCAGGACGTAATAGGGCGGGCATCCGATGGGTTTCTGGACGTGCATGGGAGAGGCAGGTGTGGGTGTGTGGGGGCCGGGGCCCGGGGCCCGGGGCCCAGGGTAAATAGCTCGCCGATGTCGTAGTCAATGACAATTATTGTGATTTTCACTATTTTTGTGAGTGAATACGATCAAAGAGAACACTTTACTTGCAGTCACCCTAGAAATGACTGGGATTCACATCAAAGGTACATGAAATAAGTAGCTGGAATCTAATGAAAACTAACTGAAATAAAAGTTTGTGACTTTCATTCATTTTTGCATGGAATCCATCAACAATGGATTTTGTGCAGAAAGGGTATGAAAATTTTTGTGAATTTCATGAGGTTTGACACTCACAGTGTGAGGCAACTTCGAATTGTTTCGATTTCAACCAGAGCTTTGGAGGATCCAAGGGACAAAGTAATTCATAACACCCGGCCATTACCAGATTCCGGGAGTGTTTGGAGGTCGTAGTTGGAAAGCGGCATGAGCCTGAGAATCTAATGAAATGAACTTGCAATGTTGTTCCAACTGCATATGGCCCAAGAACACAAGTGTTGTGACAGAGGGCCGAACCAGGAAAAGCAGATTCAAGTGAGAAAGAGATCGGTGAAGGAGGAAGCAATGGTGAAATGTTTCTATATGTTGACAAGATGCCAGACACGCTCTTTCAGCTGGCGCAGATATTCGCTGTAGTTTACCAGGCAGAAGTATGCAATAGATCCATATTTGACTCCGACCAAAAAGCAAGATATTTTCGCAAAAGCGTCTCCAGTTCAAATTTGGGAAGAGAACACGAGAGAAGGCCTGGCATGCGGGGAAGCTGATATAGGCCACAGAGAATGATAACGAGCTATTGCAGCTGACAACTGTCGGAGATGGTGATGCGCTTGCCGACCACCCAGGTGCAAGCAAACCTAAAATATAGGAGTTATACTTTAGGCATGGCAAGCTTTAAACCAAGCAGTATCATTGTGTTATTGGACTGAGATGCAACATTAGCAACAAGCAGGAAGAGATGTGCAATGAAATCCAATGCAAGCCTGTTGGTGAATTTGCAGCACCATTGATGCAGCCAACCTAAAGTTGATGCCAAAGCCCCAAGTGACATTGGAATCAGCTGCCTGAGGACAGATGCCGTGTTGTGCTTCAGCAATGATAGCAATGCAAGTGGCACTGGAGCTGCATTTGAAGGTACACAAAGTCCAAACCCAAATTTATTTGAAGCCCAAGTATTTCATTCATTGGGGTACTGAAGTGGTTTGTTCCAGGTTAAAGGTCTCTGTACAAAGCTGAAATTCAGGCGGAGAAAAGAGGGTGGGTTCAATATGTTACAGGATTTTCAAGAGGCCAGAATGCAGTCTCCGTTAACCATGAGTCCTCATTAACAGACTCTTGATGGGGCCATTGGTTTGGGAAGACAAGTGTTCTCAGTTGAACTTTGGAAGCCTCAGGTTTTCCAGAGTGCTCCAAGTCAGAACTTTAAGGAAGTTCAGCAAATGAAGCAACTAGTGTGTATCCTGTTGCATGCAGTATGAATGAGGAGTAGATCAAGATATATGTGACAGAAGCACTGGAGAAAGCCTGAGAAAGCCCGGGTTCAGCCTGCCAGCATGCCTTTACATATGCATGTTTGTCAAGCCTGTACCAACTCCTTTGCTTCTTGACAGACTTCCATGAGCTAGTGCTGTTTGCTTCCACTTCTGGCAGGCTTCCACTGTGCAAATCCCTCGCTCTGAGGACTTGGTTCAAGAATTTAGTGTCCACTCCTTCGGATTGAACTCCAATCTCTGTTACACCTACGGCTGGGCTGGTCCTACAGTAAAATTATTTTGAGGACCTACTAATATACTCCCCAAGTCTCACCAGGATTCAATAAGGTAAAGAATAGTTTGGTTACTATATGAGCCAATCTTGCTGATGGCTGGGAGTTTGGTCAGAATCACCTGCAGTTCATCCACAGTCAGTCACAGTCATCTGATGTGTGATGGTGCACAACACAGCCAGCTCAATTTACACAGCCATGGAATCAGAAAAGAAATGGCCCATAGAATAAGATTCATCATACTCAATTTACAATGGTTATTTGGTAAAAAACCACCAAGTTTTCCAGCACAAAACCCATAGCATAAATATGATAACATTCTATGTCTGTGGGAATGTAGGGCCTGAGAGTGTTGCAGCAGGTTTATAGCTATCTGAAACACTGGAAAGGAAATAAAAATGGTAAGGAAAACCTGAAATAATATATTGTGCAAAAAGCTTACTGTTCATTCTCTTTTTGTAAATGTTCACCACCTGCATTTGTGAATGGAAAAAAAAAAAGTGTGTAACATTTTTTTGGTTCCAAATGGTTCCAAATGGTTCCAACTGGTTCCAACTGGTTCCAACTGGTTCCAACCAGTTCCAAACAGTTCCAACTGGTTCCAAACAGTTCCAACTGGTTCCAACCGGTTCTAAATGGTTCCAACCGGTTCCAAATGGTTCCAACCGGTTCCAACCGGTTCCAACCGGTTCCAACCGGTTCCAAATGGTTCCAACCGGTTCCAAGTGGTTCCAAATGGTTCCAACCGGTTCCAACCGGTTCCAACCGGTTCCAAATGGTTCCAACCGGTTCCAAGTGGTTCCAAATGGTTCCAACCGGTTCCAAGTGGTTCCAATTGGTTCCAACTGGTTTGAACCACCACTACATGGGACAGGCAATATAATGGTTTGAACCAAATGGTTCAAACCATACCTATCGTTGGGGGACGATGTGGTTTGAACCGGAACCGCCCTGTTGCTGATTGACATGCGTCGAAAATCTTGCGACCTGTGAGCGTGTCTGTGAGTGATGATAGGTGATAATGAAAAAGATTGGAAGGAAACCCAGCTTACGAGTCCTTGGACATTGAAGCCCTTATAAAGCTTTCAGGCCAGGTTTGTTGCCAGAAAAAATGTCCTCCACTCCGAAGCCAAAGCTCATCGTCGCTGAGGTTGCAGTGCAAAATGAACAAGAGCGTGGACCTTTGGTGGACCTCATGAAAGATTGATATCATCCAATGTGCAGGACAGGTAGTATGCTATCCATCTGGTTTAACGCTTCTTCACATGCACAAAGCACTGTTTGAATCGTTGTAAAAGTCTTGAGGAACTCGCGAAAAGAATTCGGTTTTTCCCTTTTCCCAAATCCGGACCATAGCGGTTGTTTGTTGGGAAGGGCGAAGCGATGTTTGGCCTCGGCATCTCGGCTGCTCTGCTTTCCTACTGAATGGCTCCAACGTTCACCTTGCATTTGCACAGATCCTCGAGACCAACGACTCTGTCAATGTTGCTTCTCTTGTCTCAGATGTAGTACTTCGTTCTTTGCTTTGTCTTCCCCTTTCTTAATGTCCACTTTTCTGTACTTTCGCCGAAAGCGATTCGAATTGGAGTCAAAATGAGATTGAAATCGAGGGGTTGAAGTATAGCCGTTTCCGAGCTCCTTTTCTCATGTGCAAAAATGTCATTCTTGCGAGCTTGCTCCAAGATCATGTCGTCCATTCATTCCACTCAATCGCGGTGTTCACCACAGGTGCCGAAAGAGCGTGAAGAGGAAGCGGTGCCAATGACCATGGATAATAAATGAAACCGATTATTACAAGAAATGGCCCAGTTCTCGACAAATCTCAGGGTCCTCTAACCTGCACCACATCCCCGGACCCTCGACTATCCACAATATATATCAGTGAAAAATGTAGTGTAAAACAAGTTGTTCAACTGAAGTCACCTTCACGAGCCGGGAACGGCACGCGATCACTTGACACCTCATACAGCGGGTATCCTAGCTGCTTTTGCAACCTCCCGACTATCTGGATCGAACCCCTTTCCTTCATGAAATCGGCGCAGCCCTTAAAACACTGGCGATCCCAAGAGTACCCATCCACGGCGGTCTCAATGTGAATTGTAGGAAATCCGAGCGTTCTGGCGTCCTCCGTGCTGAGGCGATCAGCACCAGATGGGTCGAGGGACCAGTACGCTGGACAGTCTGGCCATTGATATAAACTTGCATGCGGTTCGATGCTGGTGCGAAAATCCCCAGGAGGACAAACAAATAGGTAGCCCGCTGGGATATGGCGGGTGTCAGCTATTCGGAAGCGTGAACCAAATTTCATCGATAGACTGTTTTTGTGGATCAGTGGAAATCCAACATCTACCACATTAAATCCGGCACCACAATCCTCGCCGTGTGTGTCTTCCTCGAGTTCGGTGAAAATACGGTTTGTTGTGCCAGCCAAGCATTCTGAATTTTGTATGACGAGATCTCGAGCTTTAATTCAAAAGGATGACTAGGGGAATCCATACCTTGAAAAAATCTCAGGGAAATGGAAAACAGTCGAGTGAAAGTACTTCCGAATCCACGAATTTGATAACAGTCCATCTGGTGTTCGTCCGTAACTCTCCCAATGAAGTTCCTCCTCAGGAAGGATTTGGAGAGGCTCCGTGATCCTCACACAGGTCCCATGTTGAGAATCCGATCAGGAAAATCACCGGTCCAACGGGATGTTCAGTAGACATTTAAAACGCTGAAGCTGGACTATCGAAGCCTGGAGAACAGACTTGTGATATTGGTCTTCGCTCAAGCTTGAAATGATCATGTTTTCTGAGTCGGTGCATCCAACGATACGTTCTCGAAGCGAAGTATGTGGCCTTGCCACCCAGGAAGTTCGGAGCCCATTTCCACCCCACCCTGAGCGAGGTCGAGACAGAGCTGGCCTGTTGGAGGTCGTATCCATACTGGCAAGTTGTTATAGTCCTACAACTGCTTGTCAGGCCAAAAAAGACACATAGATGCCGCAGAATGCATCACTATTGAGAATTTCAGGGATAGATCGGAAATATAATGCATCGCGCCTATGAACTGTAGGGATCAGATTCAGGACATTCGGCGAGATGAGCCTTTACCCAGGACTCAGTAGTCTCATTAATCAAGCTGGATAAGTACTGAGGTGAGCAACCAAAGCAAATGGAACGTACACACTAACCAATGATGTATGTCTTCAGAATAGGGGAGATGTTGAAAACGGCAGAAGAATTGGGCAAGGGTATTAATTCTGTTCACAGTATCA